>JAPMUY010001794.1:0-10311 GCA_026901105.3 Galaxias olidus
ATATATATGTACACACAGCCCTACACCATTACAATACAATTGCAATAATACAGTATTAGTCATTACAGTTAACCGCCATTTAGGTAATATATAGTGTTACATAAAAAGCACGTGTTCCAAAATACTGCATTTTGGAAATACATGTAAATCAAAATGTTTTTGTTACTGTATTGCATTTCTATGTGTTTACTGTATTTAGATATACATTACTGTAACAATCTTTTACAATTGGCTACAGTGTAACACAGAAAATGCAAAGGCATGAACCTAATGATAAGATATCCATAGTGTTTTGTGGCGAGCACATCAGTGTGTTGTTGGTTGGTAGAAATATCTATTCATATGATGCGTGTGTGTGTGTCGTTCTGATGGAAAAAAACTAACATTTTGGTAAGAGATAAAACAGTTTTGAATGCAGTTTGCTTTTGCTAGAGATTTGTAGTTTTGCATTTTGTGTTTGCGGTTTTGTGTTTAGAGTTTGAAGAAAATGAGCCAAAGATTCAGAAAACGTGAAAGAAAGAGAAACAGTGGTTGGTGGCAGCCCTAGTCTTTGGTTTATGTTTGTTGTTTACGCTTACGGTATATGTTTTTTAATTAATTGACCAATTTAATTGGGCTACACTGCATTCACACACAATCTTGGTGATTACGAGACTGCATTTAAAAAGTACAAGCAGATATTGAATCATGTAATGCATGTATAACAGGCTTCAAAGTACAGAAATAAAGCTACCCCACCCAAATGGAAATGCATGTCATTAGTTTGAATGGCCTAATGACTGGATCCATCATTACATTTTTTGTTAATGCAATGCTGTAGTTGCATAGCTAATCTAACAATAAATCTTCAAATAACCTATAAAAATTATTGACAACTATAGCTGTTATCTTTAGCCTATTACAGATTGCAATTAGTTATGTTTATAGCGCATAGCATATTTGCACGTGTATAAATTGAGACATTCATCAAAATATAAACTTCAAAGTTGGGGGGTCGACTTATACTCGGGATCGACCAATACATCGCATTTGTTAAGGGCTAAGTCTGTCCGCGGTAAGCGAAGTTGACAAAATTGAACACCCTTCATAGTTCGCAGTCGCAACCTAATCGATTTAACGGCTCAAGCGCTATATGTTTAAGGATTTTATTTTAGGTTAGTATTAATTACTAAGATAGTTAACAGCGTATAGTTTTTATCCCTAGGCTTATGGGACGTTCTTAAATTAGTTGTTGCTGCCGTAGTCCAAAATGCTCTAGTCTAGAGATACTCCTTTTTAGGCCTAAACCATGAAAATATGGAAAAAGATATTTGTCCCTAATTTTTATCGCCAAAGTCAGGGGCCGACATACACGAGGTCAACTTGTACACGTGCAAATACGGTAGTCGTCATCACGTTGTCTTTGTTTTCCTATTTGTGCCAAATCTGAGCTAACAAGCTAGCTTCTTATCTACGTTAGATTGTTAGGCTGGAAATTAAGCAATGACTGGGTGCTCAGATTACAATTGTTTGGTAGGGCAGTTACTTGCAGTTTTTTCCGTAAGTTTCACCGTGACTTCTCTACTATCACCCTGACCAGGTTGCCAAATCAATAACTAGCATGCTTTGACTGTGTCATGCTTTTTTGAGGGTTTATTTGGTCTAAAGTCGGTTGAAAAATGTAACGTTACATAAACAGGGCTGCAGAGTGTTTCAGCCATCGATCAATACGTTTTGGCATGAAGAATCTATGCGGACTACAGTAAAGACGTTATGTGGTTGTGCTGGTTGCGAGTATGCATATCGCATGCATGCCATCCAATTTGCATACTTGGTTCCGGAAGTTGTCACTATTCGACGAGGTCTGACAAAATAATGATATGTACCGTAGTAGATTTGTATGGCTAACATGTTATCAGTGGCGGCTCGCCTATAGAGGGTGTAAGGGCACAGCCCTCCCTGGCTCTCCCAGGTTTTTCTTAAATAAACAATAATTACTTATTTTAAGCATGTATGTGTTTAAAATGCACAAAAAGGTGTAATACATAACATATAAATCATTACATTTGAGGTAAAATTAGTTGACTGTTCATCCCATAGACGTATTTATGTCTATGGCTCATCCCCTTTCTCTAGATAGCGCTTCAGCGCTTCTGGGGCGGTAGAAAAACAGCACAGTGGATCTCTATGGCTCTGATTCAGTGCAGCAGCACCAGCCAATGGCTGACCGAAGAAATGCATATAGCAACAGTGGCAACATAAATTTAGCCAATCAGCGTCCTCGAATCTGCTGCCAGAAAAGGCTGTAATTTTACTGCCCTAAGCAGAGTCCACGTGTGGTAGAGAAAGTCGGTTTTGTGATCTGCCATAGGATCCAGAGAGAAGACGACCATGATGAACGCGGATGCAAGACCCAGGATGTCAGGCGCCTGCAAACTTGATTCTCTTCATCAAAACCGTTTGGAAAAGATAACTTTTGTGGAGAAAATAAGAGAGCTTGGACCAGATCAACCAAATATTAATATATTAAGTATTAATATATTCTTATAATATTATAATATTAACAGGCTAGCCAGAACAGTAAAGAAAAGTACACGTGGGATTTAGTTAAATTCAACTTACAGGCCAATCATACCATTGTAAACATATTTCGCTTGTTTTGTTGAATGTATGCTAATTAACCACGATCTAGAATGTTCGCTAAAAAGAGCAAAAATGGTTCAAGTGTACGGTCTAAACCAAGTTGTGACTGTTACTTTTACGTGTAGGAGCTGGAATGTCGAATACAGTATCTTATCCTTGACCATCTGTATGTTTAAATCTTTGCCAGGTATGTGTAATATGTTTATGTATATTTACTGTGTACCTTTTGTAATGTGTTTTTGATATGCTAGCTAGTCAGTTGTACTTTTGCATTGAGGAAATGGGTTGTGATGTGGGTTTATTAGCGTTAGTAACGTTATGTCTGTAAAGCTATACGATTACATTGTTTAATTTGACACTACGCTTTTATTGATAAATGTGGACGGAGCTGGAGTGTCCAAAACCATGTATTATCCTTAAACCATCTGTATGTTTAAATCTTTGCCCGACAATTATGCAATAAACTGCATGCACCCGACGTTTTGTGTGAGAATCTTTAATGGAAGCTGACACACTTCTCTACTTTTAAGATGATCAAGACCTACCTGAGGAAGAGTATGACACCGCAACGCCTGAATGCTCTCGCTATGCTCTCTATGGAGAAAGAACTAATCTAAAACATCCCTGACTTTAATAATTAAGTAATTTAGAGGTTTGCCACTCAGAATGACAGAATGGCCAAAAAAATAAGATGCCAGACACACACAAAGTTCCGCTGACCCCATTTGTTTTTGTAGTTGACTTTAGTAAGATGTTATTGTGTAAGACTGCCTCACATGTTTAATGTTGACATTTAATAAATGTATTTATAATATTATTATATTAATATTAAATATTTATAATTATTTATTTATACTTACTATTTAGCAGAACACTGGTGTCCTGCAGTTAGTGTTGAATTGTATTTGTGAAGCTGACTGAATATGGTACAGCCCCACCTAGACTATTTTTCACCAGCCGCCACTGCATGTTATGTTTTCATTATTTCAGTTATTTCACACAATCATATTCATTTGGATTAATGGCGATAAATATATGACGGGGGATTGGGTGAGCAACCATTCTCAATGTGCCATCTATTTCGTTTAAGTTTTGAGACTGGTAGCCTATATTTATTTACATAGGCTCTCTTTCTCTCGCTCTTTTTTTATCGTTTGGATTAATGGATTTATCGGTAAAATAGTCGATATGCATTAATCGAAAAAAAAAAAATCGTTAGTGGCAGCCCGACTATACGCTATTCTTAAAACAAAGACTTAGACTAACAAAAACTTCAGCCACGCAGCACAACTTTCTGCACAGCTGCGTTTTACAGCTTAGATTTGACCTGCCAGATATTTCTAGACAGGTTGAAACGAACAAGCGGATATTGTAAAGACTGGTCCAAGTCTGCTAGGCTCGTGGGAGCATGGAACTTATATCTTGTAAAAATGCGATATCTATTATCTAACGTAAAATGCTATACAAAAATGCCTGTTGTTTTTCGCACAGAAATTGTTACTAGGTTTGATCTACCTACTAATAGCAGCTACCGTTCGTAGGCTACTACTGATTTAACATACGTCGATAGCGTTAGCTTAGCCCATCGCATCAACCATGGCCAAACTCACCGTGTCGAATGCCTCTACCCTGAACAGTCCCAAAAACCAAGGGCTGAGATGAATTTATCCTTGAGAAGATATTTGCATAGTTGCTACTGCCAATTGATTTAATACCAGACAGCAATTCCCTAATGGTTTTAAAGACTGTGCGCGCAGCCATCTTCGACTTGTGACCTTCCTATTCCTATCTCCAGGAGCTCTGATTATTAGCGATCCTAGCGGTTGTTACTGGAAAAGCAAGAATAAAGTGAGCTCATACTGAAAACAATAGGTTTCGCAGGTGGGTAATAGGCTAACCTTCCACAAGGTCTACATTGCAGCTAGATTGACCTGGGACCTCAATAGTTGAATCTACTAAAGCTTGCACTGACAATGTAGCTGTGAATCAAAATTTAAATAAAGTGGTGAAGGTAACAGTTATGCATTTCAATTGTGCATTTCTACTGTGCTACACTGTTTACATTTTTGGGTTATTTCAGCAATCCCATCAAGGCGAGACTCGGCTGTGCCCAAACCCTCTGTGTGAGGAGACTATATTGCTGTGTTCCAGTGTGCGCAATCCTTGTCCAGTCTAACTAACTTAAATTTATAGCATGACGTATATTTTGTATTGGGTGGTCTAGTTGCATCTTTGCTCAGTTATATGCACATTTTCGCAATGAAAGCGTAAATGTATCTAATAAATAGATCTGTTTCTAGGAGGCCCTTTTTTCCCCTAAACAAGCAGCATCAAAAAGACAAAGGAGATTTCATAATAAGTCTGGGATAAAGATGTTGATGATCACCAATCAAGGTTCAGTAATAAAAAAAAAAAATATCCCCAACAAGAGAAACGAGGCCACAACCGCAACGCGTAAAAATAAAGGGTTGTTCAGAGTAGCGACTTGAGGACGGCAGCTGTCTGGAAGACAGTGACAGGGTTTTCACCAGCTGAGGGAGGCAAATAAGAGCTCTGAATCTTGCTGATTAGCATTATGTTCCTGTTTGCCTGTATTATGTGTTTGGCATTGGGGGTAGGCGAACTGTGTGGTCATTATTTTTGCTAAAGTTATAAGTTGGTTATAGGCCTAGGCGTATTTAAAGAAACGATTAGCTAGGGTCGACATCAATTTACATATACAAAGTACAAAGTAACGCGTTACCATAATTTCACAACTATTCGCGCGCGGTAACGAGTATTATTCACATTTGAGTAACTAAATTACAGTTACTGAAAATGTAAATGGGTTCGTTACTAGTTACCATGGACGATTTTAGACCCTTTTTAAGGGTGTTCAAGCACCCCTAAAAATAAGAAAATATTTGCGCATTATCATTATTTTTCAAATCAATTTTAGCCTTTATGCTAAATTTTGCGAACTTGTTTGGTAGAGACAGGGAACAAACAATTAGGTTCAAAAGGCTCCTTCATACCACGGCTTGGTAAATAGAGTACCGACGCTCCTCCCATCGATCGTTCCGGAAGAGAATTTCCCCACTCTATGCTCAATAGAGATATTTTAGAACCGCGAATATAAGATCCCTGTTTTACCAACACTTACTTTTCGTTCCTGGTTTGTAGAGAGAGACGGTTTCTTCTAAACATGCTAACTGGTTTTTAACGTCTTGAACTGTGAAATTATATATCCTCTTGAGACCCGAACCATTCATTTATGTCCTCTGTAGTAGACATTTAGTTTTTTGGTCAATTTTTTTACTTGCTTGAGCTACCCTATTCAGTCTTATTGTACATTGAAGAGGACATCCTGGCCTTTCCAATGATATCTCATGTGTACGTATGGGATGATGACAACTTCCTCTTCCTTCTTAAACAAAATGGCTTCCATAGGAACAACCACATTTTATGGAAAGGGAAAGGGTAAGTCATATATTGTTTATTCATTCACTTCTGTGTATTACATTCTTTTTTTTTCTTTTATATTAAGATGTTAGGAATCAAGTTGTATGTTTTGATGGCAGTTTAATTATTTGTAACTTGAACTAACAGTGAATTTATCAATGCCCTCTGTAGTGGACATCAGGACGATAGTCATGTCAGAATTTCACATTTCCACTTTGTTGTAGGAGATAGGTCCGAGGCAGAGAAAATACTGTTCAGAATAATTGAGGGAGATTCAGATGTAGATTTATCAGATGAGGAAAATGCTGAGGATGTGGATCCACCTGCTGAAGAAGACGTAGAAAGCTCTGAAGATGAGGCAGGAAGCTCATCAGATGAGCTGACAGACACAGTGCAGGAGGAAAGGCGTGCTCCACTGTGGGCCAGGAGTAGCAAGTAATATTATTTTTAACTCAGAATAATCATAAAAAGTGTCAATAATGTCAGATGTACTGTAAATTGTTGGTAGTTTTGGCATCTCAGTATTACAGATTATATTTATACAGTAAATATTGTTATAACAATATCAACTAAACCATCTCATCTCTCAGAGGACAATTAAATTATGTGCTTCTTTGTAAATCATCAATGGGAAAAATTTGGTAACAACGTGGTAATGACATTATTTTGTCTTTTTTATCATAACAGATTCTCACCAGTGCTACCAGTGCCTCCTGATATCCACAACAACCCTGCAACCCGTGCAAACTGGAGTCCTATCCAATACTTTTCCCAATACATTGACGAAAAAGTGCTTGAAGACTTTGCAGCATTCACAAACCAGCGTGAGCTTCAAACTAGAGGAGTATCTCTGAATACTACACCACAAGAAGTGCAGTCCTTCTTTGGTATATCAGTTTACATGTCCTGTTTGGGTTACCCCAGAATCAAAATGTTTTGGGCCAACAAAACAAAAGTACCAATAATAAGCAACACGATGACAAGAGATAGGTTCTTCAAGTTGAGAAATTCACTGAAAGTTGTCAACGATCTGGATGCAACAGAAGAAACAAAGAAGGCTGATATTCTTTGGAAAGTTAGACCCCTCCTTGACAGAGTGAAACTAGGCTGCCTTAGCCTACCAAAACCTGGAAAGCTCTGCATAGATGAGCAAATGATCCCTTTCACAGGCCGCTGTCCAATCAGGCAGTATGTTCCAGGCAAGCCTTATCCCACTGGTCTGAAGGTATTTGTCCTTGCCTCTCCAGATGGTTTGATGTTGGACTTTAAAGTGTACCAAGGGAAGAATACCTTTACTGACAAAGGACTGGGCATCGGGGCAGCAGCAGTCTTACGCATGGTGGAATCTGTTCCAAGAGGAACTCAGTTGTTCTTTGATCGTTATTTCACAACAGTGAACCTTATTGATGCATTGCTGGAAAAGGGTCTTCCAGCCACTGGAACCATAATGAAAAACAGGGTGCCAAAGCCCTGCAAGCTTCCTGATGACAAACAACTTCAGAAAGAAGGAAGAGGAGCATCAGTGATGGTGGTCAGAAGGAATCCTGAGCTTGCTGTCACAAAATGGTTTGACAACAAGCCAGTAATTATGGCCTCTACTGCATTTGGGAAAGAGCCGGAGGCCGTCTGCACTAGGTGGTCAAAGAAAGACAAGGCACACGTCCAGGTAAGAAGACCAGCAGTCATTGCAGAGTATAATAACAATATGGGGGGAGTGGACCTCTGCGACCGTATGCTGAGCTTCTACAGGATGTCGAGCAGGACCAAAAAATGGACTGCACGTGTGATCTTCCACTTCTTTGATGTTGCCATTACAAACTCCTGGATCCAGTACAAGTCTGATAGCAAAGCACTGAGCCGAGCTGCCAAATGCACTCAACAATACCTTGAATTCAAATTGCACCTGGCTGAAGAGCTTATGGATAGAGCGTCAACTGGAGGTAGTGCAAGTGAAAGTGAAGAGAGTGAAGAAGATTACAGACCACCAACGAAAATGAGGATTCCACAACCAGAGGCATCTCTGCGTAAACATGGTGCCAAACATATGCCAGAGATGATTGACTGCAAACATGCAGAAAGATGCAGGAATAGGGGTTGCAAGAGCAAGACATACATAAGATGCACTAAGTGTAAGATGTTCCTCTGCATTTCCAAAAAGAGAAATTGCTTCATGACATACCATTGCTAAAATCACCACTTAAGAAGATGTAACTTGCAATGAAATGTAAAAGACATTAAACAGTTTTCAGTTTAATGGAAGTTCAACTTAAAAAAGTAAACAAGATGCAAATAAAAATCACACACAAAATGCACTAGTTGTGCGGCTGAATTTCTTAAGTTATCTTCCCAAATTGTCCCAACGTCTACTACAGAGGACATGCTATAAAAATAAAAATAAAAATGTTTTTTTCAAAATCTAAATTGTATTGTCCTTATTTCATCCTAAACATGTAGGATTTCACAAAAAAAATTTAAAGTATGGATAATGTTTTTCTTCAGTTCTCAGGAGGATATAACGTTTTTGACAACACTTAAAATAAAAAACTACAAACAGTCTTTTTTGCTAGGCTCTGATTGGCCGGTTCCGATTCGTTGCTCTCGTTCCTAGCTAGCTAGCTAGCTAGCTAACGTCATTCGCTTTAGCCTTTAGTTTGAGTGAAGTCTTCCAAGTCAAGTGACATGACATTTAGTTAGTTAGTTCGTTAGTTAGCTAGCTAGTTAGTTTGTTTAGTCAGTTAGCAGGCAGTTACAAGCCTTACATGTTGGAAACAAATAAAACGTACTACAGTTATGCACTCCAGAACGATGGATGCGGTCAGGGACGAAATGGCACCATTTGGTTGATATAGCTAGCAAACAATATATACTATACAGTACTAGCTAACAATGACAAACACAACATTTTATAAAAAATGACTAAATACGTTTATAGGTATGTATAGACACAACTACTTAATTCATTGTTTGAACGGTGAAGAGAAAGACAGCAAACTTCTAGGGTGCTGTCTTTCAGGGATAGGGTGGCAGTAGAGAGCTTTCAGAAAGGATAAAGTTGACACAGGTCGGTTTTGTGTTACACTCAATCGCTGATGGACATTTAAAACTGATCTAAGCTCTTTGGCATTTGAGTGCTTTGTGGTATGGGTTTTGCAGTTCTTTTTACAACGAGACTCGGTACACACCCTAGACTTTTTGTGCCCTAGACTTTTTGCGATGAAGAATTTTTTTTTAATCGAATCTATGTAGTAAAATCTAGTAAACAATGTCGGAATCTATTGGACCGTGTAATGCTTTAAATCGTATTCAATTACAGTTATTGTACTCGTCAATGAGAATAAATGAATGGCCAAAATACTTCCGGAAAGCAAGAGATAAATTAGGGCGTGGCCTCGTCGGTTCTCTATACTCGTTTCTGAAAGGCTGGAGGGGTTTGCATTATTTCCAAGAAGCCAAAAGTTCGTCAGTTGTAATCGGCCAATCAAAATCGATTAAAGGCGGGACAAAAAATTTGATAAATCTACACAAACCATTCACGTACTACACGCTATCTCAGAATTCCAAGAGCTGTAAGATCAAACAATAAACTTAAGGGTACTTTTTAAACATTAATCAGCATGTCTTTGTAATTAATTCAAATTATGTTACTGGAGGACCGATTCTAGGCTCCACAGTTCGCTACTGGAGTTGAGCCAAAGTTAAAACAATATTTATTTATTATTAATTGAATGTTTACATCTCATTATGTTTAAATAATGACCTGATAGTTTGGTCAATTTATTCAATATCTTGCACAATAGACTGCACTCAAATGAACATAGAGATGAGTTAATCTAGTAGGCCTATATTTATATTACTTTGTTTAATGCAAAATATTCACTATTAGAAAAATAATTGCAAGTAGGCTGATATAACGTTGAGACTATCGCCATAGTTATGAAGCTCTTTCTATCTAAACCTAAGTACAGCGAAGATAGTCGTAATCCGTTGCGTCAAAGTACTCCACGTTACATTCTCGTGCAAGCACAGTATGTAATTTGGGCACATGTTGGATCAATTTGAGTAAAATAAATTAACCTGAAATACTATTATTACACTGGGTGGATGAGAAACATGCGTTGGTTGAACAACAGTGATTTACGTATGAATGATATATGTATGGATAAATTAGAGTAGCATATTATCATTTTTTAATATAATTTTTTTTATTTTAAATTAAAAATTATATATTTTTTTTATATAATCTCCCTG
>JAPMUY010001795.1:0-10151 GCA_026901105.3 Galaxias olidus
TGCTCTCTGTATTGCTTACATAAAACGCAAGTGAAAACAGCTGTAGGGATAATTAGCTTGATTCTCCATTACATGCCATGAGGGCCAATAACTAAAAAATGGAGTTTTGTTTGGGTTAGAGCAGCAGTCCCAACCAGGAGGAAGTTGTAAAAGTCAGGCGGAGAAAAAAGAAAGGGAGAGAGAGGGAAAAAAAGAGCAAGAGAGAGAAAGAGAGAGAGGAGAGGAGGGAAGAAAGAGGGAGCTCTTGAAGCAATTGTTCCGTGGGAGATGTTCGGCCCTCGTGAGCCCAGCTTGATGGAGACCATATTTACTGTCAGTTTTCCCTCTTTTTCATGCCGTCGTTCCAGCATGTCCTCTTTGCTGGTAGTGTGCAGGCGTACTGTACACTGACATTCTGTGCGCGTCGATGGGTTTTCAGTTGAAAACACTCAGGGAGACATTTTTGCGAGTATGCATGCTGTATGGTTATAAACGTTGCTCTTCTACCGCTGCACTGTAGCGTGTATCGTGACACTACAGGCGGCGTGTCCGTGAGACACTTGAGAAACGAACACGCATGACGGAGTTTACATGTCGTCTCCTGGGCCAACACGACCAAGGAATGCGTCGACGGCCTTTCTTTGGACTTTACTCTCCTTTTAAACGGCGACATCCACGTCTGCATGCACAAAAGCATCAAAGCCATAGTGTTCCTTTCATTACGTCCGGAGGTTCCTCCTTCAAATCTTATTTTGGGACTTACTTCCCTGTTTGGACAGAAAACACTTGGGGAGAGTGTGTCGTCTCAGCTGCCACTCCTCTCTGCCTCTGCCTGTCTACCCTCCATCCCAACCAAATGGCCTGCTTTACAAATGGCCGCTCGGTAGAGCGGGTGAGAGAGAGAGGGGGGGGGGGGGGGCTCTGCAGCGGTAATTTAATTTGGTGTGTTTCTTTTCCTTTTTTTCTTCTTTCTTTTTTTTTAAAAGGCTAAAGAACAAGAATCCTAGGATAATTGCTAGTGAAAGAGTGCAGTTCGAACATAGGTGGTCCCTCAGCTCTGCAAGGATCCTTTTTACAAGAAGTTTACATTAGTACCACTTAAAGACAGAGAAGAGAGCGACAGGAGACCGCTGCACTCATATCAAACGGACTGGCTCCATATCCAACCCCCCTCACCGACAGAGAGGCAGACCCACTGACTCACGGACTGACTGACTGACTGACTCACTGACTGACTCACTGACTGACCGACTCACTGACTTACTTACTCGCCGAATTACTGACTCACTGACTAAATGACTCACTAACTCACTGACCCAATACACATTAGGAAAGACTAGACTTGCATACATACAGTTTAAAACTCTTTCTCTTTCAGTCTTGCAATAATAACCATGACTGTCGTAATCAGGCCTGAAGCCCTCACCTTTCATCCACACAGAAAGTTTATTTCTTCCAGTACACTTTTGACGCTGAAATATGATTAAGGAGAATAATCTTGCACGTGCGATGGGATTCCGGTGATGAATTGCAATAAGCATCCTAACACATTTCTTAGCGGCGCACGTGGAGACTTTGGAAGGGCTGACGATTAAACGTGAGCACTTCATAAGCGGTTCTGACCGGCATTAATGTGAGAAACAGGTCACCCTGTCTGAAAGAGCCATGAACTCCTGTTGACTCTGAGCTGTGATGATGAGCGGAGGAAAGGGAAGAATAGAACCGTGACAGAGTGACAGAGGAGGACGGGGAAAAAAGACTAAATATGACTATTCTTGTAAACAAATACTTATTATTATGATCAACCATTATTGTCAACAATAAAAACATACTATATTTTTTAACGACAAAGTAATCTTAACGGTTTTAAGCTGTTTTGAATCGAGGAGCGCATAAGAGGTGGTTTAAACTAAATTAAACTGATCGATAGTGCGTCCTCAGGCCCTGTTCCAAAGCCTGGAACATTTTTGGGTTAAGAATGGGAAAAGTGAGTGTGTGAAAAAAAAGAGCGGGCGGGCGGGAGGGAGGAGTGGAAGTGTGAAGAGCGATGGAGATAGGGCAGGATAACATCTACAGTGGCCACGCTGGTAGGAAAACAGCACGTACACTGGAGTCAACCGCTAAAAGGGCCGTCTGTTGTTTCAGGAGTCCGGTAAGAGACAGCGGTGAGCTACAGAAGCGGACGGGGTGTCTCTTCCTTCGTGCGTTCTTATCCTAACACGTCAGGCGAAGCGGCGCACAGCGTAGGACAAAGGGGAGGACGATCATTAGCAGACGGCAATTCGTCTCTCTCCCCTCCCTCCCCGGATCATGATAAGACTGTCCAGCTCGGGGCAGATAAATTGTTCCTAATGAATTTCATCAGCCAGCCTTACATCTGGGCGCACTCGGTGTGCGTGCGTGCGTGCGTGCGTGCGTGCGCGCGTGTGTGTGTGTGTGTGTATGTGTGTGAGTGTGTGAGCATGCCAAGAGTGTGTCCATCCAGTGAAGGTAGAGCTCGTGCGTAACGGTCATCCGTCATCCTCTTCCTCTATCGGGAGTCGTCCGTCCGAGGATTACCGAGTACTTCGCAGGGCGAGATCTGGGTCCTGCAGAACTCCTCCTCCAGGAATACTGGGATCCCTTCACAGACTCGGTTGAGCGGAGGATTTCTTTGCTTGCCAACCATTTTCCCTCAAATGTCCCACCCGGTGGTGAAAAAGACACCTTTTCCCCACCAATAGAAACTCAACTCAAATAGCTCTCCAACTACACAGTAGCGCCTATGTACAGGAAGACAGAATAGCCTGAGCTCCCTTTGACCAGGAAAACAATGTCGCAGGCCGATATGCGTGCACGGCGTACATGACAGCGTGCAGACACGCGCTCCCTCGCAAACAATGCATGGGCGCGCCGCGTCAATGTGAGGCTTGTCTGGGGGTAGCGAGGCGCTGATGGAGACGAAAGGGGAGCCGTCCTCGGGGTGCACATCCACGGGCAGCCCTCGCCTCGCCATTAGGAGGTTGCCAGGGGGGCTCTATTTGTTGATTCACGGACCTCCGAATCATCAATTCAAGTGTAGACGACGGCAGGTAACCCGAGAATGGCGTTCCACAAACACACACGCACTAAAGAGTTACACAAGACACGCAGACACACGCGCAAATAGAGACAGGCGTGCACGCGGAGGCATGCGCATACACATGTAGCCTTCAACGTAAACTCACAAACACACAAGCGCCACACACACACACACATAACAAATGATGGCACTGGGTTTAATTGCCGTGCCTGTTTATTTACTCCGGGCTGTAATGGATGGTCCTCCCTGGCACAGGCAGCCAATCAGCAGGCAGAATGAGAGAGACAGGAAGAGAATGACCAGCTCTGCAGACAGGAGTACATTTCTCTGCAAAGTATGTGCTCAGCTCTTGCAATACCCTACTTTGATACTTCATGGCCAAACATGAAACTATGCCTCTCTTCACTTCTCTTGTTCTCTTGGTTTTGCAAAACACTGCCATTTTTTTTGCAGAAATACATCCCCTTTGTTTTCCAACTACCTGTGCATTTTGCTGCTGCCTCCCCTCTTTTGCTCGTACCACCCACACATACACGCGAAAGCACACAAACTCTCAACGTCGTGTTTGACTATTCGATCTGTCCTCTTTAATCGATGGACGACAACGTCTTCAGTGATTGGTAGCTATTTTGAGAACTGCTTGCTCCACCAATCCGGCTGGCCTCTTGCTCAACGTACTGTACATCAAACGCTTTCTCCCTTTTCTTTCTCAATTTTTTTTCTCCATTTTATTCTATAACTCAGCCCCACAGAAAGGGGTGTAAAAGGATGCGTGGAGGGGAGGGGGGGGGGGAGGGAGGCAGGGTTTGTTGCAGTCTGCTCCATGGCCTAAATAACAGACACATTCCAATAGAGTTTGTTACAAATGAGCACTTGATGTTTGGTTTGGTGCCAGGTACGTTTAAGGCGTTTTAAAGGAGCTCTGGAGCTCTGCCAGACGGCTAGCGGGGACCAGGACCGTCAGGCTAGCAGTAAGAAAAACCTAAACAATGACTTTGGGGAAGGAGAATGCCAGAGTTCTTTTCCGCCATTACCTAACGCCAGAGGGTCTCACATGGATGGGCTGACCTGCTGCACCCCGGTATCGTGAACCCACTCTCGTTTCCTCTGGGTGGGCTCCGGTTTGGTACTCGGTCAACGCCGTGCTACTCCTTAACTAACACCCTATTTCTCTTTTTCCCCTCCCTTTCTTTCTCTCTCTCTCTCTCCCTCTTTCTCTCTCTCTGTCTATCCATCTCTCTCTTTCTCTCTCTGTCTTGTCCTGCAGCTGCTAGGAGAGCCAGGCACTGACTGGATCCAGGACGCCAGCCTCGCGTTCATACACACATAGCCTCAAGTATACTGACTCGCACATTAACGCCCCCCCCCCAACCAACACACACACACACACACACACACACACTCAAGATCCCACCTCACACTCAGGTGGTTCTTTTGTGCACCACAGAGCACCTCCACCGTTTGAGAGCATTCGGCATGTCCTCCCCGGACGACGGCGACGTGCTCTCCGTCCCCTGCGCTGATGAGCTCCCGTCGCCCCACTTTCTCCTGGGACCACTGGTCCACTCGCCTCCGCCTCCAAGCCCCCGTCGTGACCTCGACGGACACCGGCGAGAGATTCACTGTAGCACATTAGGATTTACTCTGGACCCGGGTTGTGACACTAACTTGGATCTGGACACAGCGTCGCGCCGTGCTCCCCGGCAGGACTTGTGTAGAACGCGCCTGCTAACCCGACACTACAGGGAGAGAATTGTAGCCCACAAATCCAGCAGGGTGGGACTGACCTTTGGATACGGCGACGTGTCACGTTGCTCTTCGGAGGACTCGTGGTTTACATGGCTTTGTTTACTTCTGTTAGCTCGCTCGCTAGCTGGATTAGCGGTGTTGTCGCCGCGACGACACGGACCTCGAATCCACAGAGACCTTCTCAATGTGCCATGCCAAAGGAACACCTCCTGAGAAGGACCGGGTGCGGAAGTCATCCAGAACCAGCAAAAGACTATAAGAAGGCTGTTTCCCAGTCGTTCCTCCCTCACCCTCTCCATCTGTGGGAAACAGCAGTCTTTGTGGAGCTGTTACTGAAGTCCATTGAACTTCCCTGGAGTTAAACGATGTCCATAACAACAGTTGTAGGATCAACTTACGTTCTCGCAAAATCAGAACCTTAATTAAAGGGAAAAACTCCGGCTGACCTTAGATCAGCAAAATACTCCAGAGCGGTCTTGTGGACAACATTGTAATGTCTTTATACTGTTCTCCTTGTGTTATTTGAGTCCGTTTGTTTTATGAACACATATCTTTGTGCTTTGTTTGGTTTTTTCTACTTCTAAGTCTGAGTGCCACTCTCTTTAAAATTGTAAGTGTGTGTGTGTGTGTGTGTGTGTGTGTGTGTGTGTGTGTGTGTGTGTGTGTGTGTGTGTGTGTGTGTGTGTGTGTGTGTGTTTTGTGCGTGTGCATGCATTTATGCTCACATGGATGTGTACAGTATGTGTGTGTTTCGCTCAAAAGAGTTTTATTTTAGTGTTGATTTTATTAAAATATATTTGGGTGGCTATGAGTTGATACTGAAGTGACTTCTGTTTCAAAGCACTGAATGTTTTCTCAACGTTTCCACGAGGTTGAACTGTGTACATTACCGTAGTGTAGTGTGGTATCTAAAAGTGTCCTGAATAAACAATATGTCAATTATCCTAACCCAAAATGTACAGTTTAAAGCGTGTGCGTGTGTGTGTGTGTGTGTGTGTGTGTGTGCATGTTGCAGTTTTTACTGTTGAGAAACGTTTTGGTGAGCAAATATTTCAACAATGCTCTCTATACATTAATGCAGTGATTTTGAAGTGGTCCATTTGTTTCTGTTGTTTTAATAAAAGTTTTTTTTTCCAGAAAATAACAACACCTCCTGTGATAATACCATAACATTAACATAAACAATGTTACATGGATAATATTTTATCAAACAGTCTCTATGTCCACTCCATAATGGTCTCACCACTAACAGTAACCATTACAATGGCCCATTGCGCTGTCACTGGCTTTAAAAAAATTTAACTCTCCCACTTTCCATGCTCAACCCAAACGTCTCTCTCCCAGTCTCCCTCGGTCTCTCATAAACTTAGCCAGATGTTGCCCAGTTCTCGTCCTAGGGGGATGGGGGGAAGGGGGGGAAGCCGTTGGTTTTTTACAGGGGGCGTGAGGGGTGCTCAGAAATGTGGCCGTGCATGTTCCAGGGCCGACTGTAAAACAGCCCAAGTCCACTGAGCCTCCCCACGCTAATGCCGCCCGAGGCCGCAGACCTGGAGCACTGTTACATCCTATGTTTACCAGTTCGATTACAGCGCTGGAACTGCACGATCCTGAATGATGCTTGAGTCCATTCACATGATGTGCTTTTGTAATGCACTCTTCCATCCATCGTAGCAGGGTCAAAAGTTTGCAGGAAGTATATGACAGACACAATGCATTGTCCGACGCGCTTAATGTCAGGTTGGGTCTTGACATTGTCTGGTGTCTTAATATGGACGAAGTTCTTCTGGTGATATCAGGGTAGAGTTTGTTGGTGGCCAGGGCTAGTTAAGTGGAGTCCACTAGGCTGCTATATTATCATCTATCTCCGGTCTCCGGTTTAATGTGCGCAAGTATTGCAAAACAACTTCTGACAAGCTATAGGTATGTGCCTCTCACCGTCTCTCTCAAACACACAAATACAGATACGTCTTTATTGGCATAAATCATAACCCCACCCGGAGAAATTGTTAACTTTTTTTTTCGGAATCAATTGAGAAAAAAAAAAAAGAGCAATTACGTGCACGAGCAATTACGTTACCCTCTCATCCAAGAAAAGTGTGTAGTCTGAGACCTACAACAATGACAAGCATGACATTCCGGAACACTGCCCTCATCTAGGCCTACTTCCACCGTGTTCTCATAAATGTTCTGAGATAACGGCCATGTTCAACGATAAAATAATAGTTATTATAATGACCATAATGCTTATCCATACAGGCTTTCACATGATGAGAGCGGTCTGTATAAGCAAACAGTGTCGACCTGCTTGTCTTGATTTTACTGAGAGGTAACTCGATCCTCTCCGCCTGAAAATCCTAACTCGGCTCTGGCACGGATAGGGTAATAGCCCCGGGTGCTTTATAAGTTTATTTTAGGTAATAGAGACGCTTGTTTTGTTACAGCCGTTCCGCCCTTTTCTTTTTCTTTTCTCTACCTCCCTCTCTCTGTAAGTTATTATTTTTTTCCTCTTACAATTTTACCTACCTCAAATTACATATTCAGTCTCACTCTAGCCCGCATTTTTCGTTCTTAAAAGTGTGTGACTGCAAGAAAAACTTGAATAGAAACTCTGGTGCGCATGCGCGGTCTTTAAGTTTTGCGCCGCGCATCAGTCCTGCAGTTTACTAGTTCGGTAGAAGAGGCGACGAGGCAGGTGACAAGGGAAAGGAGCTTACAACTTTTTCTGCACTTCAACAGCGTACACTCACGGACTGGCAGAGCAAGCTAAAACCCTCTGAAGAGCCCCTGATATTCGCAGGCCTCGTTACCATCTCCCACACAGAAGCACGCTGTTTGGAAATAGCCCACTTCAGAAAGGTTTTTGGAACATTTCATTTGTTAGATTTTTTTTAACAGTTGGATAAGCTTTTTTTGTGCTATCATAGCCTAAACAATGTTCTTCCTGAAGTGAAGGAATTGGCATTTTGAACAGAATGGAGGAAACATTGGCAGCTTCACATTTGTGGCGAGGATTCCTGGTTGGATGTTTCTGCAGGTAGGAGGAATCTTAAAGAGGAGGTGTGAACTCTTGGATCTAATCTGTTATATCGACGTGACTTTTTTTTGAGTTGTGTGATACAGCCCATGTCAAACCGCAGTCTTTTATTCGATTGAATGGGAGCTTGGTAGAAAAAGTAGGCCACTTACCATCAAAGGTTTACAGCTGAAGTTCCTGCCCCAAGTTCTCTTTTAGTTGTCTGTGAATAATTTATTTGTCACTAGATGTTCTCTTAGAATCACGCCCACGATTGTTAAAGGGACTAATTATTCAGATTGCTTTTGGACGTAGTAAATAAACTCCTGCCGCTCTTCACTAGCACCATCTCCACTGTTCTGTGCACGAAGCAGATTTGCTTGTTACCAAATTCCCATGCACTTTACCGACACCAAAATCACAGCACTGAAGGACTATCAGATTTACCTAACACAAACCAGGACCGGCCCAGTTGGGTTCACTTTTAGTACATCATTTCGGATTGCACCGTGCTCGGCCAAGTCTGCTGTAACAGGAAACGAGCCTCGTCCACGGGCACTTCACTGGAATTATTCGTTTATATACATCTGGAAAAAGTGGATTACTGTTTCTAACGAGCTTGGAGCTTTGTGGTGAGTATGGAGCACTATATGATATAATCCCCCTACCATTTGTTTTATTCATTTTTCTGTATTTATATTTCGCTTTTTAAAAATGGCGACATTTGCCTGCACTTTATTTTCTAATTAAAGTTGTGTTTTCTTTTACACTGATGAAGCCTATAGATTTCATTGAAGTTAAATTCGGCCACAGGCATGCATGAAAATTGTCAGCAAAGTTGTTGCCCCCCTAAGAGCCAAAGCTAGGCCAAACTTAAACAAAAACGTTTTAACAATGATTTTTCATATGATGCTCTCAACATCAAAAAGCACCCAAACTTTGATGTATTGATGTGTTGCAAAAAACAAAAAACAAATCCAGACTAGCTACCTCTAAAACGTTGCATATTTAAAAGTAAAACCCGCAGATTTTCACATAGGTAAATAGGCATTTTAGAGTAAGTCATCTGTGCTATGCCCTATTAAACTAGTAAAATATAGGCCATCCATGTGTTTTAATTTTATGTCTGTCGTGGATGATCTTTCCCTTGTCAAAACCTTGTCCATGGCTCATATATATATTTATTTATTTATTTATTTATTTATTTATTTATTTATTTATTTTGTCTTTGTTGGACCTATTAAACTTAATTTTATAATTGGTCCAGGGCAAATTTTAGTCTAGGCCTAAGTCAAAATGATTCATGTAAAAAATTATAACCTATACAAATGTTTCTCAATTATATATTTGGAATATTATTTTTTAAAAACAGTTTATTTCGTTTTAGTTTTATACCTACCCTAAATTTTCTATTTAGCTAATCCTTGCAAATACACACAGCCAAAATTGGTTTGTAAACTTAAGTCCAATCCTTTTATATCTAAATCAGCAAATATATATATGTATGTATGTATGTATGTATATATATATATATGTATGTATATATATACATATATATGTATGTATATATATATATATAAGGCCTATACAGTTGTTTTTTCCCATTTAGTTATGTTCCATACACAACTTAAATTCGTGAAGATTTGTATAGAACGCGTCATGCGTTCAACGTTTAGGCCAAGAATCGTTTATTCGGTTAAATTCTAAAGGTCAACACAGTGTAAAGGGCCCAAGAGCAACTACGGGAAGCATCTTTCTGAAATCTTGCACAGCCAACAATGGTAGATTCTTAGATAGTGATTGTGAAATAACTGAAAGCCATGCACGATATCGCCATATATATAGCGCCATTAGACAGTGCATCCCTTTCATGTCAACTGATGCCATCTTTTCTTCTTTAGTTTGGCCTAAAGTATGGGCCTAGTTGATTAATTAAAATTCAAAGACATTTCTGCCCGCAATCAATTGAGGCAATACCCAAACTGAAAGCATATGTTGTGTGTAAGTGAGTGATGGTGAACCTGGACTCTGCTTTAATGAGGCTACAGCCCCAGTCTTGTCGACTGAACTCGACTGAAATCTCTCTGCCCTTCGAAATCAGGGAATTAACATGTGGACAAGTGGACACTTCTCGAATATGTTACGAAAATTACGAGGAACAAATTATTTTAAAATACAAACAGTCTGCTAAAAATCTGTCATGAAATAATAGTGAGGTTGACTGTATCCGTTGGTGAACCTTTTATTCTTTATCAGTTTTGTTTTTTTTTGACCTCCGAAAAAATATTATATTAGATATTTATATTAGAAAATTGAAATAATATAACCTTTTTTATAGACATTAGGTGC
>JAPMUY010001796.1:0-10162 GCA_026901105.3 Galaxias olidus
AAATAATTACGTGACTCTTAATTATTAAAGGAAAGTTGCTAATATATTGTGTGTCTGTATCTTTAATTGGATATTTTATAAAGAGTGTTTATATTTAAATATATAATAAATATATAATATATATGATAATAATACTCAATAACCACAAACCCTGCGACACGTTCCTTCACAGTGCATTGACCACTCATATTTTCATACCAGCTGGCTTTGATTAATCTTAATTTGATTAAAGTAGGCAGCTAATGTTAGATTAAGCTAACGTAGCCTAACACTGCTCTGGGTAGCTAGCAAGTGCAACCACTGGAAAAAGTTTCACCAAGTTCAATTTTGAAAGTGATAATGATGTGTTCACTGTTTGGCTAAAGCGGAAGCCTTATCTAATATTTTAACGTTACTTTTTTAAGTTGGTCTTTTTTGATAGGTGATGCAGCCATGCAAGATGCTCATTTGCAGAAGTTGGCACTCGCCAACTCTGTGTGTATGTGTCAGGACAGCTGCGTGCGTGTTAGCTAGTGGGCGGGATAGCTATGTTGCGACAAATGATTGAGTGGTTGAATGAGGTCACACTTTAAAAATAGGTTTCTAATCTCAATGTGATTCTCTTGATTAGATTCTCCTGATTACATTAAGGTTTAAAAAAAAACTCATATTATTCATGTTCATAAAATTAAAGGAAAACTACCAGTGGCCCAATAGCCAGGCCCATGCACACGCCCATGCACACCCCTCCAGCCGTTCAGAAACAAGACAATTCGACAAGCCGTGGTATGACGAGGCTTTTGAGCGGAAATTGTTTGTTTCCTCTCTACCAGACAAGTTCATAAAATCTAGCATAAATGCTAAAAAGGATTTTAAAAATAATCATATTACTTAATTATTATTATTTTTAGGGGTGCTGAGAGGGAACTTTGGGATGCTTCAGCACCCATAAAAAGGGTCTAAAATCGCCAATGGTAATGCGGACTCCAAAGATTGCTACTTCATGACATTTAATAAAATTCTGAAGCGGTGTTGGCAATAATTTTGCGGCGGTGGGCTGCCGCTGCACAATGTACATAGCGGAAGCACTGAAACGTATTCTGAGCGAGAACAACAAAATTCTCTGCTACACTTTCCTTCGCTCTCTCTCTCTTTCTAATACAAAATCTACAGTCTATGATTGACATAAGAATATGTCAAAAATCGGTCTCTTTCTCCCAGTCTCGCTTCTTTCATTCTTTCAGTCGCTAGGATGCTTACAGTAAACTTGTAACTTCCGTTTCTCCACCATTCAGGAAACAGCAAGATATACATGCACAATAACCAATCCAGGTAATTATACAGTGTTCACATAACCAGAACCATGTCTTTTTCAAGATTCAAATAGAGCTTTGGCTATATAGCAGCATCCTTCAGTTTAGAGAACCTAGTATGCATTGACAAGGCCTCTCCTCAAAGTTACATATTGCTTTGGCGATGAGCATGTGAGATGAGATGATGAAAAGGAGCCGTTACAGTTCCCCTGGGTTTATCGTGATCCTAATGGAGCTTTAGCTGAAGTTCAGGCAGTCAGCTCGGAATCTGGCCTATGATGAGAACTCGTCATAATGCGCACTACCGCACAAACCAATCACACACAAACCCCGTACTCAATCTGCTCTGATCAAGGAAGCGGGGGAGACTATTTAAACATCCGGCAATCACTAATACGGTGTATCAACAAGGGAATGATGATTCTTCCCATCTCCACCCCAACTACCGCCTGGGTCTGCCACTCTGTTCTGCCATTCTGTTCTATTATTCTGTGCTGCTAATCTGTTGTGCTAATCTTTTCAAAAGGGGGATCGAAGTATGAGTGCTCCCTGCCTCTGGATGATGTACCGGATATATGAAGCAGGGAGCGGCCATATGTAGCAGACTAAACCATGCCAAATTTGATGTATAAATCAAATGTAATAAATGCTTTAAAGACGAAGAGCTTGTCTGATTGAACTTAGGTTAGAGCCACGATGAAAGGAATGCAGCCATTAGTACCTAACCTATAACCTTGTCTATTTCTCCCTTATTAAGTAAACATTTTTTATTAAGCCTCAATGTATTTTGATATTCAAATGGTATTTCAACATTCCTTAAAGTGGTAGGCTAAGTTTATGAAAACCATTACTCTTCTCTTTTCGAAAATCCTCTTGTTACGGTTTCTGATGCTGGAATTTTTCTAAATGCATTTCATATTTAAACAATTGACAATGTCTGTAGCTTTGTGTAAAGTTTTAAGTCAATGAGGCAATATTTAATAAATTATCTGTATTAGTGAACATCCTTAGTAATGTAAACAGACCTGTCAATAATATTTTGTTTAACATCAAGTAGGGGCCCTATTATGCTCATTCTGAGGTTCATACCTTTATTTAGGAGTTCTACTAGAGTAGGTTCAAATTTTTTAATGTTCAATAAACAATTTCTTTTTTCCAAACTGCCTTGGTCTGCCGCACCTCTATTCACTCTCTGTCTGAAACGCTCTGTTTTAGCTCCCGTCTTTTTAAGGCCCCCCTCCCCACGAGTCCAGTCTGCTCTGATTGGTCAGCTGGCCAAACAAAGGGAATTTGCCTTAGCACTGACGAGAACAGCGTTTTCTCGACATGGCAAAACCACTATCCAAACTAGCCGGGCCTCCACTCTGACTGGCTCTGTTTGAGGGCATGCCAAACTAGCCGCTAGGCGGGCATTATGCAAATGTGTGACTTAGTGAAGTAGATAAGTTACGGAACAAAACTTTAGACTACAAACAAGGCGTTTCAGGCAGTTCAGGAGCAGTGTTTACTGTGAGAGAGAGTAGCTCCCTTTGGCGTGGACTATGGGCTTTGTAACTTTTCAGACCTTTTACACGCACAAAAAGCTATATAACATACTAAAGGAAAGGGAAAAGCCCAAAAAGCATAATAGGTCCCCTTTAAACCAAAGCCAATGCTTCACAACTGAGCACTAATATGTCACAAGGAGAGAAGAGGATGATGTTATTGGCTTATCTTTTATTGGGCCAGTAGGCTAAGATATTTGGCCTTCCCTGTGAGTGTCATTTCACTGATTATCTCAGAAATATTTAAATGTACACCTTGCCTGGCTGTAACTGTGTATTGTCCAATTAGACGATTCATGCAGTAAGACACATGCATAAAAGCTTGTAGTTGTATAATGTTTAACCTAGACATTATCATGTTTGTGTACAGCATGTTAAAGAAAAAAACAAAATTTAACTGTAAATAAAAATTAAAGCATTATGTTCCACTTTCATAACAGTACAAAAAGACTGTCTGAAATGCAGTCGTCAAATAATGCTATATCATTTTTACAATGTACATGAACCACCATGTGCCCTATTATTAGTCTAGTGATATTTGCCTTTTTACACATAACATACATCTCCAATTGCATACATTTTTATGTTTATATTTTCCTTTACCAGTAATTACGAGGCAGGCAGCTGTGCAGTACACCCACCACCAAACACACAGTAAAACACCCAACGTTGTTGCAAAATCTTTCCATAAACATTTTGGTGCTTCTTGGATAGACACATTTTGAAAACACATTCTCATTGTTAACACCAGAAAAGAAGTATGTAATTGTAAAAGTAATGAGTCTTGGGTAAAATAGCATTTTCTTCAGTGCATTAAGTGCATTTAAAAATCAAACATCTAGTCGAGTAAGAAGGTTTAAGGTATAGCTAGGGATTTTTGATGTTCCTATTCAGCTATTATGTATATATTTTTTTCCTGCTAGCATTTAGCTACAAACTGCTAGGATTTAGGGCCACATCAGAGGTTATTTTTGGTGAGCTGGTTGAGGTCCGAGGGGTTCAAAGAGGGTCAATTTCTTGGTCCCGTGGTACAATGGGAGAACTATGAAAAGTGTTTTCGGCAGCAGTAAATTGGTGTGCATATGCCTGTTAGGTTGTAAATCAGACTTTGGGAAATTTCCATACAGGGTAGAATATAATGCCGTTTCAGAATCAGCTGTCAGCTTTTTCCTGACATTGAGAGAAGAGTAGGGTACAAGGGGTGTGTAAGGGGGGCAGAGGGCTATCAGCATGCCAGCTTGGCCCCCTATCTACACCAACACACACACACACACACACACACTGCTTGCTATGCAGTGACCTGCTGTACGCAATTACATCTCCCTCACTCTTCTCCAATCAAATTACGTCTAGAGGACGTGGCCTTTGGAGTGACCGTGCAGCTGGGAACCCAACCAGTAGGCGCAAACTAAACATATCTAAACTAATAATAGAATCTAAACAAGTTAGCATACGTAGAGGACCAGAAGGTTACACATAAATATGCAATACAGTACACATTACAATCATAATGATGATAATCAGAAAAGAAGGCCCTTGCTTACCCTTGCCTTTAACTGTATTTAAGAAGGAGGCCATAGAGAATAGGAAGAGGGAAGAAAAGAGAGCGATAACCAGCAGAAATGAGAGGAAGATTATGTTTGCTTATTATTCCAGCACTAATTTTCCCCCTGGAGCTCATTAGAATCTAGAGAGAATTCTGAACCAACCAACTGAGGAAAGAGGGGAAGGGGAGCATGGGAGAGACAAAATCCAATGCCAAACTGGCAAACTGAGGAGAGAAAAACAGGAGAGGAAAGAGAAGTAAAAAAAGACGGAGAGAAAGCGAGGAAGTCAACATCAGTGGTCCCTAACCAGTAGACTTAAACTGCATAGACATAAAGAAGAGGAGAATGAGAGAGAAAGACGAACAAGAGGCGGGGGTTAAAGAACATTGCTGGGAAGACAAACTGCAACAGCAAAACATAACAATGATTCAGGCGTGCACACAAACACACACAGACACAGACAACCAATAAATAGCACCCATCATTAGTCAAACAAACCAGCTTCCTTAATTCCCTTAACACTGATGAGCAAATGTGTTTAGATGTCATGCCAGTTTCATCAAAAGCAGATGTAATCTAAAAAAAATGTAATGCAAGACCGAGATTAAGATTAGGAAAAATAAAATTACCATTTCAATTTTATTGATTTGAAGCAAATAAAAAAGGATATATCAATTAGTTTGATTTAAAAATAAACAAAGAATGAATGGTTGTGTTTAAATATTAACACGTATTTTACAGTTAATTTGGTAATCTTAGTAAAATTCCTTTATAGCTTTTTTCCCCGATACAGTATCAGTTAAGCCACATATGGACCGAAACGAAAACAAGAAGCATTAGAACAGCAGCGCCAGATTCCACACACAATCACTAATTAAGTTTTTATAACATTGAAATACGGAAATACAGATATATGCAACCAGATCAGGTAGTAGTAATATTATCATAATATCATATAGAAACTGTAAGATTTATATATTTATATATCCAGTATACAGTTAGAGTCTTTAAAGTTTTTAGCATTTCTCTTGGGACCAAAGCAGGGACAGATCTGCACTGGGTGGTACATGGCAGGCGCACTCATAGGTTTATAGAATACAAGAGGAAGTACACGAGGTGGAATAAAACTGGGAGAGATGGATGAGTAAATAAATAAATAAGTCACAAAAAATAGGATTGACCATTGGATATAAAATACACAGTATGAAGCATATATATATATATTATTATTATATACTGTATAAAGCAAATGGTATGAAGAGAGAGGATACAACTTACAGTAGTAGAGTAGAAAATGATTAAACAAGGTATAAGAAAAAGATGCAATAAAGGAAAAGAATGATATATGTCTGTGTCTTTGATGTAGCATGTGTTAGAAACTATAGAAGTGATGTAGCAAAGCCGAGGTTGGAAGTTTGGTGAAGTTACCTCTAGCAGCAGCTTTCAGGTCAGTTTTGAGTATTTCTCCTGTAACGGTAAATTAAGCTTTAAGAACGGGGGCTGATCCTAGAATTTGAATGAAGTGGCCAACACACCTCATGAAAGACAGAGGACAAAATGAAAATATGGTTGCACATAGAATGGGTCTCAATGGCCACGTACATGTTAGTTGTAATTAAACAGAGATGACATTCTTCAAAGCTGATGGAAAGAGTGGGAAAGGGATAAATTAGTAAATGTATGGATTGAAAATGAGGGTGCAAGATTTGGCCATTGGTTAAATCTTTCTTAAACATTTTAATAATCGTATACTTTGAAGATAATAAAAAAGTTTTGGCTGTCCAAAGCTGCAGTCACACCGAAATGGTGTTGAGGGAGAAAGGGAGGAGAAAGTGGATGAACAACTGACCATATCTTTGTCTAAACCATCTCTTTTTCTTTGACTCTAATGTAGCATTTCTATCTTATTACCATCTATCCCCTTTCTCTATTCCAAGTCTTCCAAGTCTCCAAGCAGAAGTCCATTGTCCTTCCTCCTCTTCCTGTCCTCTACATGGGGAAGACCAGAAAACCAGAGAAAGTGGAGTACTTCCATCCCCCCATCAAGTTCCCTCGCTCTAGTTTGAGGTAGGCCCGGTCGCCCTTCTCCATCTGGATCAGAACCCCGTTGCTGGCTGCCTCACGGGTCACGTCCTGGTCACCAGCAAACGCAGAGATGACCGGCCAACCGTTGTGCATCAAGCTCACCTGGCAAAAAGCAAAGAGACAAAACATCAACATACAAAACACAGGCTTTACTTCTGTTATGTTAAATGACAGCCAGAGTGGGGACCAAAGAGGTACTGTGTGTGTGTGTGTGTGTGTGTGTGTGTGTGTGTGTGTGTGTGTGTGTGTGTGTGTGTGTGTGTGTGTGTGTGTGTGTGTGTGCATGCTAGATCTAAGCAACATGGCTAGGACAGTGAGCAAGAGTCAAGAGATCCTCCAGCCTGTGTGCGCTCTCAACAGTCAGCATCTAATCATTCAAGTTAGACAAAAAATACACAGACTTACACAATTGTGTAATAAATACTTACAAATACACAAGATAAGGCTTTGTGTATTTTGTAAACCCACAAAATTACCAACTTGTCGGCTGAGTACTATTTTTATGAATTGTTCCTATAAAAAAAGTAAAACAGCAACATAACAACATAACAAATGTTTTTGGACCACAAGACATGTGAAAAGACACCATGCAAAACACCATGCAAGTATGAAAGCTTTTCATATTTTTAAGCCTAGGTTTAATTTATAATTATTTGATTTGTTTAATAAAGGTCTGTAATGAAAGATCAAGATTAAACACTGAAAGGAAAGTGTAAAAATACAGAATGGTAAGTAACATGACTATAGGAACCAATATAAAAGAGTTGTAGGAAACAGGGTGCCCTTGTGGGGGTTCAAAAGAAAACCTTTTGATTACCTGGTAGTGGGCTACTAGAAATCTTTAACAACCTGTGGCCCAAGAGCTAAGCAAGGCTACCTGGCCCTCAACAAGGAATGAAAAACGTGGTTTTCTACATTTAAAAACATTATCATAGATTGTATTCTACATCTTACCCTTTCATGCAGAGCTTATGAAATTGAGTTTTAGTGGGAACAGCCAACAAAAAGTAATATTCCAAGCAAGCGCACAATGCAATAGGGGTTTGGAACTGCTTGAGCAAGTTCAAAATATTGCTACTGCTTAGCCTTGCTCTATATCATTGTTTGCAAACAATAGATGCCCAATGTCTGACATGGTTACAAACAGTGACGAGAGTACTGTCAGGGATATACAGCACACTTTAAAAGCTGAAAAGTACACCCTGCACTTCTCATTTTAACTTGGAAGTTTGGTTGTCAGATAACCAATAACACATGGGCTTGCAAATGTACTTACATTTAATTGCTATGCAATGAATGTGATTTCTACAGCTAAACATGATTTATTTTGCTGTAGGTGAGTTGTTGGTACTTGATTTATAATGGTCAAATTGTCAGAGCAAAATGACATTAGGATGGATAGACAATTGATTGGTGAAAAGAGATAGACAACACAACTAAGCCTAATGTCAGTCAAATGTCAGTCTAATGTCAGTCTAATGTCAGTCTAATGTCAGTCTAATGTCAGTCTAATGTCAGTCTAATGTCAGTCTAATGTCAGTCTAATGTCAGTCTAATGTCAGTCTAATGTCAGTCTAATGTCAGTCTAATGTCAGTCAGTCTAATGTCAGTCTAATGTCAGTCTAATGTCAGTCTAATGTCAGTCTAATGTCAGTCTAATGTCAGTCTAATGTCAGTCTAATGTCAGTCTAATGTCAGTCTAATGTCAGTCTAATGTCAGTCTAATGTCAGTCTAATGTCAGTCTAATGTCAGTCTAATGTCAGTCTAATGTCAGTCTAATGTCAGTCTAATGTCAGTCTAATGTCAGTCAAATGTCAGTCTAATGTCAGTCTAATGTCAGTCTAATGTCAGTCTAATGTCAGTCTAATGTCAGTCTAATGTCAGTCTAATGTCAGTCTAATGTCAGTCTAATGTCAGTCTAATGTCAGTCTAATGTCAGTCTAATGTCAGTCTAATGTCAGTCTAATGTCAGTCTAATGTCAGTCTAATGTCAGTCTAATGTCAGTCTAATGTCAGTCTAATGTCAGTCTAATGTCAGGAGATACTGGCGATTTGGGAAAAGCCACAGAACAAGGGATATCAAAGAGAGAGGAAACAGATTTAAGTATGTGTCAGTGCAGTTACATTTATTTGAAAATGTTCAGTGTGCAAATACAATTCCAACCGAGACAGAAGCAGAAAGACATGAGCAAAGGTTACCCCTGACAGTAAACTAATTCACTGTTAACCTGGGAATACAAAAACACACACACCAACTATCTATTCACCAAGACATCTACAAATGTCTCTCTCACACACACACTGACATCACAGCTTTTTCACTTCAATCACATACACACACACACACACGCACACTCGCACACTCGCACACTCGCACACTCGCACACACACACACACACACACACACACACACACACACACACACACACACACACACACACACACATCTAAAGAGAAGAAACGTGTCCGGTCAGAGTGGGAAAAGTCCCAGGTCTGTGTCAGTGATGTATGGGACTAATAAAGACATGACAGTGCTCTGGCAAGATAGGCCGTTGGTCAAGCCATTGTAATGAAGAGTAGGCTGGGGACTGGGGAACCACACACACACGGCCCTCGGCACGCAGAGAGAAATGGAAAGACACTAAACAGTCACCAATGCAGCTGCATATAAATGTGTTTGTGTGTGTGTGTGTGTGTGTGTGTGTGTGTGTGTGTGTGTGTGTGTGTGTGTGTGTGTGTGCAACGAGTAAGTGGAGAGGTCATCTGGGACAATCATTTAAATAAAACCTCATGCTCCACCCCTACACTGACAATACAACCATTGAAGCCCAAAGCAGTGCAATTACCCCTTATAAATACAAGAGCATAATAATAGTCTTGTTCATGGTGTCAGCTCTATATTGATCTGCATTCATTAATGTATAAGTACCCAATTAACTCCGAGTGGAGAGAGAGAGAAAAGAGAGTTTGTGTAAGTGTGTATACGCCCACAGCTTATTGAAGCACTTTGCAGCCATGACAAAAGCAGTCATTATTATGACACGCCATTACTTCCTTCCCAGTTAACTCGGCTGACTTGACGTCACTTTAACTTTCTCTTCTTCATTTTATCAAGCGAAAGGATGCTGGCATGGTGAATGAAACAGTTTGTTGTGGGCTAAAACTGTTGCGATCTTTGAAAAGACACATTTGACAGGTGTTTTCTACACTTTGTAGAGTAAGGTGATAGTTCAATCTATGGGGTCATTATTGAAGCAAAACTATTTGCAAATGCAAGTGGAGAGTTGTGTATCTGTATCTCAATCCGTGTGTGCGTAATCAGATTTGTAAGTGTTTATAAAAAATATGTCTGTATTCAGATTTGCAAGTGTATTGAGAGTTGCGTATGTGTAGACAAATCTGTGAATGCATGCATAGATCTGTAAATGTGTAGACAAATCTGTAAATACGTATGTGAATATTAATGGATGAAAGTCTAAGTATTTTTGCTGCAAGAGCTGAAAATACAGACAAGCATAAGTTACAACTCACGCGGGCCTCTCAATTGGATGTGTTTTTACACGTGACTTTGGCTACACTTCTGGCGTGGCAAAGATCTGTGCGTGTGTGGCGATTCGTCTGTGTGTCGAGGTTTGTCTACAATGGCTGTGTTCGGAATCGCCTACTATGCATACTTAACATACTCAATTTGAC
>JAPMUY010001797.1:0-10337 GCA_026901105.3 Galaxias olidus
TGCGGGCCAGGAGAGTTTTCAGATAGTCATCTCTGAAATAGCTTAGCTTTCATTCTTTGTTAAATTGATAAACGCAGATACGCAGAAACCCAAAGATAAACGCAATGCGTTTTTGTGTTTTTCAAGGGTCAGTAAATGGCTGGTGTCTTATGCATGTAAATCTCAGGCTTGTTAAAGGTGATTGTAACGTAATAAAGTACTAATGAGAGATTTAATTAATTAACATGATAAAACAAAGAAAACTTGACTTTCTCTGTCTAATGAGAGATGAGAGATCTGTTGTCAAAGCCCGTCGTATAGATAACAAGTATCTACGTATGCTTACCTGTTCCTACCTCCTCTTTCTTTGCCAGTGGATCTCCTATCCCACCCCCCCCCCCCCCCATTATTTTTCAGAGGCTCATAAGAACCCCCCCCCCCCCCCCCGCGTTGTTGCCGTCTCTAGTCCACAGTAGCAACGCCCCGGGGGGACCCCTCCAGATTAACACCTCAGCAAAGCAATATAGCAGCCTCTGCAGAGGGCCGTCGTGCTGTTGTATTGTTACCATATTTCACCCCCCCCCCCCCCTTCACTTTCTCATAGTATCGCCATGGCCACCAAGGAGAACATGACCTCACAGCGAGGCCTGTTGAAATCTATCCAAGGGAAAGTCAACACCTTAGCCAGTATCCTTTTAAAACTCTGTTATTGTTATCATATTCATATTATGAAATTGATGCTGCCTGGTCATTGTCAATGAGAACTACAGGAGATTGTTTTTGTGCCGTATGATTGCGCTGGTAAAGTACAGAAAAATCCTTAATGTAATCAAATGAATGCCAGAGTGTGTAGCTTGCAGTGTGAAGTGTAGGATTGAGTTATATTTTTATTGTTAGGACTTTATCTGAGTTAGTAAGGTTTCATCGTAATGAGTCTGTACATTTGAATCTTTATCGGAGTGTGTACGGTTTACAAATGGAGGTGTACGTTGTTATCAGCCTCTCAAACTGCTCTAGCCTGAGAGCTTTTTTTTATCGGGTGTTCTGGTGATTTATATCTGCCCGTCAAATCTGAAAAAACCCTGTTTGGATCAAATCCAAAAAGCCAATTCCTGCTCTTTCAATGTGTAATAAGTAGTTGCATTTCTCTACTTGTAAGCAATGGTTTTGAAACGGATGGGTGATTTAATTTTATTCATATATGTAGTGACACCAGGTTTACAGATTAGTATATGTGTCCTTCCATTGTAGGCTTAGACACATGAAGGCACAGCAGATGCACTTTGACCTGTCTACTCAACTGTAGCTTCAATTAGATTTTGAGGAGAGAACAAAATGCTGCATTCACTAGATTTGATAGAAGTTGTCTTATTTTTACTCTGGTGAAATCTGTATTGTTCGCCTGCTGTTTTTCCCCTTAACACCCTCGTCCCCCAGATCGCTTTCCAGCCATCAACAACCTGGTTCAGAGAATCAACCTGCGGAAAAGACGAGACTCCCTCATCCTGGGCGGCGTCATAGGCGTGTGCACCATCCTCCTCCTCCTGTACGCCTTCCATTGAGGAAGGAGTGCTCCAGACCCACTAACGGTATCAGGAAGGAGACGGGATTACCCACCTACACTTTGTAGCGTCAAGAGCCCCCACCTTAGGAGAAACCGAGTGCTGTGATTGGCGGACCCTGGAGGCTACTGAGCTGATGGACATTCAGTTGGCTCAATCAGGTGTGGCCTAATGGCCAAAAATGGACCACGTGATTTGTATTATTGTCAGTGAATAGGGGGGGAAGAGGTGGGAGGGAGGGAACAGCATCTTTTCTTTATAACCCTCTCTTAAAGGGAATGTGCTGTTCCTCTATGAAGAGGATGCGAAGGGGGGAGGAGGTGGGAACAGCATCTTTTCTTTATAACCCTCTCTTAGAGGGGAGGAGGTAGGAACAGCATATTTTCTCGATGACCCTCTCAAAGGGAATGTGCTGTTCCTCTGTGATGCGGGGGGAGGGGGGGGCAGCATCTTTTCTGTATGACCCTCTCTTAAAGGGAATGTGCTGTTCCTCTGTGATCAAGGGAAATGGAGACCAAATGTACTAATAGGACTAGATTTTAAAGATTCTATAATACAAGGACTTTGAGCTGAAGACATCCCTAAGGAGACTCGACTACGTCAAACGTAGCGTGATTTCTACAGTGGAAGGACTTTAAGTTGAATTGTTCTTTTTAACCGAAGACGGGGGAGGGGGAGTTGGGACCATCGGTTGGATGTTAAGTGTACATTAATAAATTATTCATATTCAATATGTGTGATACTAGACCCCACACTTCAAACACTTATTTTTCAAGAATATAATATTTGAATATTGGATCTTTAATGACTGTGTTTCCTCACTGAGGGGTGTCCAGTGAACTATATGAAGGACTAATCACTTCAGGGCTTTTGATTAGATTAATCTGCTGCTGCTTCGTTAGCCAAATGACAATATGAGCGTGAACCCATTTGTAAAATGGGCTCAGGTTTAAACATTCCCCAGAGTAATTGTCTAATTAGCGATATCGTTATGGTCAAAATCTCATGAATCTTTAAGACATTGTGGCAAGCGTTCTGTTCTACATGACTGTTGCTTCCTTTAACTCATGTCTGAGTTGTGTGTGTTTTCCAAGATACTTTTTTTTCCTCGCCGATTAAAAGTGTAGATAGTTATTCTTTCTTTCTATCTCGTGAAGCACAAACAAGGTTTTTTTTAGGGGGGGGGGGGGGATTACTGAGGTGGACAGGATAGTTAAACTAACCACTTTGTCCGTTTTTCCTGAATGTTAAAAGAGCCTGGGACTGTACAAGTAGAGGGTATTAAAGGGTTAAATAAACGATGGATAAATAAATAAATACAAAGAGAAGCCGTGAGAAACATCAATGTTTCCCTGTCTCACAACCACAATCAAAGACCTCTACACAACACTAATCTCTGGGTTCAAGCAGAGTGATTTTTGGTCGTTTGTGTCTTGGTTTTCCCTGGTTTGATGCTCTGCCAGTGTAAGGAAGTTGGCACGTCGCCATCTCTAAAATTGTCGACAACAAAAGATTGAAAAAGTACAACATTATGACGTCTCAGTAGCACATTCTTTCTCTCGTTAAGTAAGTTATTTTCTCTCTACAGTTTGTTTTTCATCATACCTGGCCTATGAAACTACTGTATCCATTGTATTAGCTATTTAGCCAAATTTACAATCTGTTTTGAGTGCAATGGCCTTTTTATATGTACATGACCAGAATTATGACACAATGTTGGACCATTGGAGTAAGTTTTTTTTTTCTCCGGGGCTTTTCAAACTCCCCTTTTGTTTGCATGTTGATTCTGACAAACGCTCTTTTAATTCGTCGAAGTTGGATCCATATTGTGTGCGTGGGAGTTTGATGGGTGGCCTCCAGATGACTGTCTGCAGTGGGTGGCAGAAACATCCCTTAGGACACCACAGGAAGCTGTCTTTGCTCTGCTAGCCTCTCTACGGGAAGCTGTCTTTACTCTTTAACAGTCTCATCATCAGTCACCTTGTCTTTAATTATTTATTAAAAATTACTTGATAAATTAGCTTGTCTTTCACTACAAAAGGACCCATTAATCTTTAGTGAACTGCTAACACAGAGAGTGAGATACCAATACATCATTAAGCTTTTTTTTTTTTTTTGCCCCTGTCATGGTTGTAATTCATTTCACAAACCATTTTTTTATCATCTTACCTTGTTGAGCTATGACAATTATTTGATTTACCACAGTCAGAGATATGCTCCTATACCCTGCAAAAGCAGATATGTTTGGTTCTTTTTAAGACTATGCAGCATTCTTGTTCCATTGAAATATCTATGATATATTTCCTACAGGGAACCCTGAAGCTTAAACGCTGATATTTACTGCTGTTGGAATCTGTCTCAAACACTGTCCACCCTTAACTGAGGTACAGTACCAAGGCGTGGACGTCTTAAATATTTTAGTCGTTTTCGTCTGGTTTGAAGACTACTGGAGCAGAAGTAACAGAAGTGTACTTTTCCTTCCACAGCACAGTCCACTCCTAAAAGTCCAACAAAATGAAAATGTATTTTAGGAGAAGACATTACATCCCCATCAAAGCTATTTGAAGTTTTGCCTTGGATAGCACTTCATACAGGTACTCAAAGGAAGAAAAATAAGAACTAAAGAAGGGTATTAAAATCAGCACAGTAGTGTGTCTGCTACCTTATATGGGCAAACCTAACAGAAAATAACGGTTTCTTCTAGTTTATATAGGCAAACTCAACAGGAAAAATCTTACCTTATATGGGCCAACCTAAAAGGAAATAACTTTCTGCTACCTTATATGGATAAACCTAACAGGAAATAAATGTTTCTACTACCTTATATAGGCAAACCTAACATAACGGTTTCTGCTACCTTATAAGGGCAAACTTAACAGGTATTTGTCATCTTGCTTCTTTTATGTTCACTCTGGCTTTTCTTATCATTGGACTGTAAATTAAATTACCAAGTTTGGATTGGTATAAATACACATTTAAAATAAATCAACTTGTCGATATATAATCCTTGACAATCCTTGTTCTTACTTTAATCAGCTATTAAAAAGTACAAAATAAATGTTACAACTGCGTAACCCCTGCGTCTTTATCTGGAACATCATAAACCTATGTTGTATAACGTACAAACTGTATTTCGGTCTAACTGTTCGGTCCATCACAGATCTCAGGGCTGTGTAAAGTGCAGCCTCAGCCAGGACAACTGGTTCCAGTTCCTGAAACATGTATTATTCACAGCGGCCTGTGGCTCAAAGTGTTTAGAACTAAGGTGTGTGTGTGTGTTTAGCTGGTTCAGGATCAAGTGCATGTGTTTGTGTGTTTGTGTGTTTTTGGGGGGTGGGAGGGGGGGGGGGGGTTGGCTGGTTTAGAATCTAGTGTGTGTGAGTGTGTGTGTGTGTGTGTGTGAGAGAGAGACAGGATTAAAGAGAAAGTGTGATGAAAATGTTACATTGTGTAGTATTTTATTCTTTTGAAGCCTACAGAACACTTATTTTTTTTCAGTACACTGTCCAAGAATTTGATTGACAACTCACATAACCAATCACCCAACAACTGGTCGTGGACCATGCATGGTAACATTTATTCATGCAAAACGTACATAACAAATTGATGCAAAAAGTGCCATATACATATCCAATGGAAAATACAAATTAGTCATGGGTTGAAAGAGTTTGCTGACACAATACCAAATGGCATCTCAGTACCGCTAGCGTTGTCATGAGCGTGAACGTTTCAAATGTACAAAACGGCACGGCAACCGCCAGTTCCGACAGGAGAAATGTTGGCTCCTTTGGGCTTTAGGAAGGAGTGCCACGATGTTTCTCCATCTATTTTAATCCAGTATTGATTAATCTTTTGACAATTAAATAAAAGGAAAAAAGGTCTTTGGATTTAGCTGTGGTAACAGTTTGATTTGGGCAGGGGTTGCCAATGCTCCATCTGAGTAAAATAAAGCCCTAATAATCAAGTGCTTTCGACAATTACTTTGAGGGACAAATTTGGCCTAAAAGGCTATCCGTATGCACTATCTATCAAAACGTTGTTCAAATTGGCATTCTGAGAGTAGTCTGGTAGGAGCGATCAAGTGTCCAGAAGTCAATGCTTCAAATGTTGTATTCATTTGAATTTGTTAAGACCCCAGTAACCAACTGTCATCTGTCTTTCTTAGGTATTCTACAGTTCATCTCAACACCTATACGGCCGTAGTAAGCCCTGATACTCAATTACATTTTCAGTTCATTTTATTTTCATTAACACAAAGAGGGAGGTTTAGTGACATGCTAAATGCTCTGATATTCTACCTATACGCTTGATTCTAAGATGTCAGCAAGTATGTGTCAGATAAAATGGGGGTAAAAATGCAATAATAAACTTAATTTATCTGTATGTCTCCTCCATAGACTTGCAGTATGTCTTGGGTCAATAGAGGAATTCTGTATCGTTTAGGTGAATCTGTAAAAGTGACACAGGCAACACAAATGCAGACAAACTGACATGCCACAGGGAGTACAGAAATGCCGTAGATGCTGCCAATATAGGCCCAGAAGCAATTTTCTTTTAGGTCATAACAGGTCATAACAGATGATATTACAAAAAAAATTTCTAATAATAAACGGTTACTGTTTGCCCCCATTACATGCCTATATATACCATATATATAATGTTTTCATACAAATACATATTGTAGTGTTATTGTAGCAAGGTGATAGAGTGGTCACTGTAAAATACATTCAGTACAGTAACGATTTACCATAACAGTCCAGCTATCATATCTAGGTAAGGTATTCTAGAGACAGGATGATGTGGGGGAGGGGGAGAGGGTGTTCATGGTTTCATGATTTTCACCATCATAGTGACATCAGGAATGTGGGTGCTGAGGAGAACTGTGAAGGGGCGGTTAGGCTAGATTTTGGGTTGGGTGGGTTGGGAGGGGAGGGCATGCGTAATGATATAGTCCGGCCCCTCCCACAGCAAGACAATGGGAAGGAGAACAGTGTGAAATAAGGCAGGGGGTGTGGTGGAGTTTAGTTTTCCTCGATACAGATTTGATCTGTTACATTTTTCCGTCATTGAGCAGATGCTTTTATCCAGAGTGACGTATCATCCAAACATCAATCACAAATCAATCATCATACGATGAGATTACAGGGACAGTCCCCCTGGAGCAATTTGGGGTTAAGTGCCTTGCTCAAGGGCACACTAGTGGTGGTGTTCCCATGTGGGCTGGGCTGGCCCGGAATAATGTGCAAGTTCCCCCCTTTAGTTTGACTATTTAACCTTTCAACCCCACCCCCCTGCACAAAAATCAAACCAGCTCTGGATTGATGACCCATATGCCCATAATTGGTCATCTACATTTAGTCATGCATGCAGACTTCAGTTTTAGTCCAAACATCTACAGAATAGACTGCATAAAAATCACACACCAACGAAATCAAATGTGTTCCCTGCTACCCATCGTTAGCAGGAACACATTTATTTCGATTGGTATATTTATGCAGTCTATTCTGTAGATATTTGGACTAAAACTGGGGGTATCTGCATGCATGACATAGATGACCAATTATGGGCATATACTCAATCAAACTGGTTTAATTTTTATTGTTGAAGATTAAATAGTCAAACAAAGGGGAACTGCACATTGTGGCCAGCCCACATGGGAACACCACCACACTGAGAATATAGCCCTTGAAACAGGCATAGCCCCAAATCCAGAGACTGTCCCTGTCATCAGTATGATGATTTGTGATTGATATTTGGATGATAAAATCACTCTGAATAAAGCATCTGCTCAATGACAGAAAAATGTAACAGATCCAAGAAGAGGAAAACTTAAACTCCACCACACCCCCCTTCTCCTTCCATTGTCTTGCTGTGGGCTATATCATTACGCATGCCCTCAGCCCACCCAACCCAAAATCTAACAACCGCCTTCACAGTTCTCACCTCAGCATTCCTGATGTCACTATGATAGTGAAAATCATGAAACCATGAACACCCTCCCCCTCCCCACATCATCCTGTCTCTAGTATACCTAGATATGATAGCTGGAACTATTATGGTAAATCGTTACTGTACTGAATAGCCTTTACAGTGACTATCTATCACCTTGCTACAATAACACTACAATATGTATTTGTATGAAAACATTATATATATGGTATATAGGCATGTAATGAGGCAAACAGTAGCCGTTTATTATTAGAAATTTTTTATAATATCATCTGTTATGACCTGTTATATTCTTTTTTTGCTTCTGGAAATATATTACGGCATTCTGTACTCCCTGTAACATGCCATTTGTGTTACCTAATGTCACTACAGGCCACTAAACGATACAGAATTCCTCTATTGGCCAAGACATACTGCAAGTCTATAGAGAGACTATACAGATAAATTAAGTTTATTATTGCATTTTTTACCCCCATTTTTATCTGACACATACACTGACATCTTAGAATCAAGCGTATAGAATAGAATATATCAAGGCATTTAATAATCACTAAACCTCTCTTTATTGTAAATAAAATGAACTGAAAATGTAATTGAAATCCAGAACATACGTATAGATGTTGAGATGAACTGTAGAATACCTAAGAAGACAGATGACAGTTGGTTACCTGGGAGTCTTAACAAATTCAAATGAATACAACATTTGAAACGTGGCTCCTGGGCCTTATTCATGTCCAGAATGCAGACAGACAACGATTTTGATAGATATGGGCACATGCGAATAGCCTTTTAGGCAAATTCTCCTCAAAGCACTTGGTATTAGGGCTTATTTTACTCAGATGGAAACATTAACTATAAACTGTACCACAGCTAAATCCAAAAGACCTTTTTTTCCTTTTATTTAATTGTCAAAGATTGAGTAATACTGGATTAAAATAGATGGAGAAACTATCGTGGCCTCCTAAAATTTGAGAATAACAGCGATTTGCCTCTGCATTTTGCCACATTTAACGTTCACGCTTCCTTGACTGCTTATTACTGGATTGCCATTTGTGGTAATGTCAGCAAACTCTTTTCAACCCATGACTTATTTGTATTTTCCATTGGATGTATGTAGCTGCATCAGCTGATATATGCGTTTTTGCATGAATAAATGTTACCATGCATGGTCCACGACAGTGTTAGTGATTGGTATGTGAGTTGTCAATCAAATTCTTGGACAGTGTACTGAAAAAATAAGTGTTCTGTAGGCTTCAAAGAATAAAATGCACACAATGTAACATTTTTCATCACTTTCTCTTTAATCCTGTCTCTCTCACACACACACACACACACACACTCACACACACTAGATTCTAAACCAGCCAACCCCCCTCCACCCCAAAAATTTTGAAACACACAAACACATGCACTTGATCCTGAACCAACACACACTAGTTCTAAACACTTTGAAACCACAGGCCTCTGTGAATATACATGTTTCAGGGAGACCAGTTGTCCCTGTGACTGCACTTACACAGCCCTGGGTATCTGTGATGGATTTGAGACAGTGGAACCCGAAAATACAGTTTATGCGTTATACAACATGGAACATGATATTCAGATAAAAATACATAGTTGTAACATTATTTTGTACTTTTAATAGCTGATTAAAGTAAGAACAAGTTAATCAAGGATTATATATCGACAAGTTAATTTATTTTAAATGTATTTATACCAATCCAAACTATTTAATTTACAGTCAATAAAATTAGTAGAAACCAAGATGACAAATACCTGTTAAGTTTGCATATAAATGTAGAGACGTATGTTAGGTTTACTAGGTAAGTAAAAATTTCCTGTTAGGTTTATCCATATAAAAATTTAGCAGAAAGTTATTTCCTTTAGAGCCAATATATAAGGTAAGATTTCCTGTTGAGACATATATAAACTAGAAGAAACCGTTATTTTGTTAGGCTTGCCCATATAGGTAACAGATTTTTCTGTGCTGATTTTAATACCCTTCTTTAGTTCTTATTTTTTCTTCCTTTGTGCCTGTATGAAGTCTATCCAAACAATAATGTCTATACAAATACATTTTCATTTGTTAGTTTCAGAGTGAACTGTGCTAATGGAAAGAAAAATACACTCTGTTACTTCTGCTCAATATCTTCAAACCAGGCGAAAACATTAAAATATTTAAGGCGTCAACATTACTGTACCTCATTGAACTGACAGGTAATAATACATATCAGCGTTTTAAACAAAATTCCCTGTAGAAATATATCATAGATTTCAATGGAACAAAGTACTGCATAATCTTAAAAGAACCAAACATATCTGCTTTTACCCAGATATAGGAATATCTCTCGGCACAATGACAAATCAAATAATTGTCATAGCTTCAACAAGCAAAATGATAAAAAAAATAGTTTGTGAAATGAATTACAACCATGACAGAGATAAAAAAGCTATTAATGTATTGGTATCTCACTCTCTGTATTAGCAGTTCACTAAGATTAATGGGTCCTTTGTGAGAAGACAAGCTGAACTATCAAGTAATTTTAATAAATGAAGACAAAATGACTGATGATAGACTATTAAATAAAGATTGCTTCCGAGAAGCTAGCAGAGCAAAGGTAACTCACAATAAAGAGATGTTTCTACTTGCCCACTGCAGACTGTCATCTGGAGGCCACCCATCAAACTCCCCGCGCAATGGATCAACTTCGGCAACAAAGGCGTTGTCAGAATCAACATGCAAACAAAGAGGAGTTTGAAAAAGCCGAAAAAAACTTACTCCAATGGTAACTGTCACCAATTCTGGTCATGTACATATAAAAGGCCATTGCACTTTCAAAACAGGTG
>JAPMUY010001801.1:7500-10129 GCA_026901105.3 Galaxias olidus
CACGCGCACGCGCACGCACGCACACACACACACACACACACACACACACACACACACACACACACACACACACACACACACACACACACACACACACACACACACACACACACACACACACACACACACTCTCCCTCTCTCTCTACCAAACACACACACTCTCCCTCTCTCTCTACCGAACACGCACACTCTCCCTCTCTCCCTACCTACCAAACACACACACTCTCCCTCTCTCCCTACCTACCAAACACACACACTCTCCCTCTCTCCCTACCTACCAAACACACACACTCTCCCTCTCTCCCTACCTACCAAACACACACACTCTCCCTCTCTCCCTACCTACCAAACACACACACTCTCCCTCTCTCCCTACCTACCAAACACACACACTCTCCCTCTCTCCCTACCTACCAAACACACACACTCTCCTTCTCTATCTATCAAATACACACCTTCTCTTTCTCCATCTCTCTTTTTCTGCCCCGCTTTCCCCACTCTCTCTCTCTCTCTCTTTCTCTCTCGTTCTCTCTTTCTCTTTCTCTGTCCCTCTCTTTCTCTCTCGTTCTCTCTTTCTCTTTCTCTGTCCCTCTCTATCTCTCTCCTCTGAAGTTTCAGACACATCACAAGTATCTTAAATTAATATGAAAGATGACATTAATATTCTCGTGACATAGTGTCTTTTATTCTGTCACTGTTACAAAATAAAAAGAATCAGCTCAAGAAATAATAATCCATTTTCCTTTGGTTTACTTCAATGCAAAAGACGTGGTGGTTCTGCCAGTGTTGCCACTGGAGTCTATTTCTTCTTCGAAAGCAGACAACACGATGTCACTGACAATCCCAAACATCTCCCCCTCTCTCTCTCCTGTCTGTTCGCCCACAAAGGAATTCATTAAACAACTACTTAACCAGATTTCAATTTGACACTTCCCTTCTGTTTGATAGTGTGGAGTGCTCCGCGCGCCAGCCTCTTTGTCGCCTGCTGCCGTGACAACGCTGCCAGCGCCTCGCGCCCCCGCGCCAGACAAAAGCACTTCTAAAAGCACTGATAGCTTTGACTAGGGCTTTAATTAGCGATCCTGCAAAACACCATTTCTGTCTGTCACAATAGATTCCTATTGTTTCAGTGTTATCTTCCAAGCAAATAAGACTCGGACGGAAATTAACCATATTCCCTGGTTTAATCACAGTTTGAAATTCATATACGCTTGGAAAAGAACCAAAACAAAACAAAATAAAATCGTGCTTGCTGTTCTCACAAAGAATCCTGTGGTTTTATATTTGTGTTGTGTGTGCGCCCACGTGCATTTGTGCATGTGGTGCTTTCCAATTTCTTTCTTTCCTTTTCCCTATTATTATTCATCTCCAAGTGAAGAGACAATTAACCCGAAGCTTAAGCTAATTATGATAGCAGGGTACTATCAAGAAAACACCGCTCACACTCGCATCGACGTCCAACATTTCATTTACTAATCATTCTGTCCCTTGGTTTTGGCACAGCATCCAGGCCGCGCGCCGCCGCCGCTATCAGAGCGCCCCAAAACCAGCCCGTCGTCATTAACTCAAAACAATGTGCGTTAAAATCAGGCCCGCGCCAGTCTGCCACGAGCCTTTGTGTCACACGGAATAGCCTGATACTCAACCCATCGACAAATAATGATTACCTCTAAATCCCTGCCACTTAGAAAATTAAGCTGATAGCATAAATACAACTCACGCCATGTGACGGGAATACAGATCGGCAGCAAAATGAATTGTTTATATTGATATGTAAATGAGGGGGAGTTGTTTGTTTATGCGTGGTTTATGTTAATGATGTCGTTACATATGCATGTCGCGCGCCAGTCGGTAACGTTAGAGGAGCATCATGCCGCGGTAATTCTCTCAACGTGGTTTCCTTGTCGTCTCGTTAACGTCTGCTGCGCCGTGCCTCTAAGAGGGGTCAAGTGCCATCACAAATGACTGAACAACATGCGCGGTTATTTATATCTTCAGCTGAAGTGTGTGTGTGTGTGTGTGTGTGTGTGTGTGTGTGTGAGAGAGAGAGAGCTTGTTATCTCAGTACAGTGGCTTAAAATGCCAAAAGCCGTAATTTCCGTGAAGCACAGTCATATTAAATGCATTACACGTGTTTTCTTATCAAGATACCTACACACCTTTTAATATGAGTTTTTGTGTGGCATAAATTAAACTAATTATTTCAAAAGGAACACACTAAATATACCAGCAATGATACAGCTACAGAATAATGAATGAAGCTGTAAATTTGTAGTTGCTTGTCTTGTACATTTGATTCTCTAAACAAACACTAAAACAGGCTTTTTGTTTGCTTTGAAAACCAGCCATGCTCTCGAAACAAAACAGCAAACCACCATCTGAATGAAGCCACACATTCTATTTAGGAATAAATAAATAGTTCTAGACTGTCAGTTTTTTGTGGAGAGGGTGATGGGTCTGTCCAGGTCTGATGACATCACTAGCTATATGGAGAGGGGACAGCCAAGAGGAAAAGACCTTTAAACAACTGCTGTCGCCGTGCAGCCTCCCTCTCTCTCTCTCCCTCTCCCTCTCTCCCTCCCTCCTCCACACTGCTCCCACCTTTCATCAATGATCCAAACATGTTGAA
>JAPMUY010001802.1:0-103287 GCA_026901105.3 Galaxias olidus
GCCATTCATACCATTCAGAATATATGGACAAAATGACAACAAATTCCATTGACATAAAATAATGCTAAACTAATAGTTATAATCTATACTGGGCTAGAAGGAAATAGAAACTTCTGGATTCATTTTGTAAGTGATCAAACATTATTTTTTGATGAACTAGGGATTCCGACTGTACTTAAGAAGTCTATAGTGTTTCAAAATGTGCTTATATGCATCAAAATGTGTTTAATTACATTAAATGTTATTATTTTGAAAACTTTACCCCTTTTCATTATTATAATATAAATATTTTTATATTGCCTTATTGAGTTATAAATTGTGTTATTGTTTATTTTGTACAAAATATTTCCTGCATATTTAAGTTTTACAAACAGGTAAAACAAATAAATTTCAGTTTAAGAACTATTGTGGTTTCACCAGGACCAATACAATATTAATATTGTATTAATCCATGGGATTTTTTCTCTTAAACTTGTAAATGAGGAACACGGCTAAACCCAGGAACACCACAGAGAGAAGCATGAGCATGGCCGGACTGGCTCTAGCTGTCTGGGGATGGAGTCCACCAAGGGCACCAATGTTAACTGTGTGATGTAAACGATGACTCATCTGCCTTTTTTAAGTGTTTTCTATCAATTAAAATTGTTTGCACTTTTTTTTCCTATACAATAAGTTATAATGTTAACTTCAAGAAGTTAAGACGATAAGATGACTCCAAGACCTGCCAGCTTAAGACCGCTTACATAGTTAGCTTTTTAAACAATTTCCCTAGTATACTATACATTTTCTATTAATGTTGCGCTACCACAAATTCATGAGAATGTCAATACACTACGAACAGCACCGACTCATCAATATCGAAAGATGTGAGCTCCATAAGAAAATACAAACATGACTGTTTTTTTTTAATTACTTGAGTTTACCTTCCAATCAAGTTTGCTATCAATAGTAACACACAAGGTCACTCTTTCAATTTCAACTCCGATAACGATTGGATAAATAGCCGAGTTCTTTCTAAAATCGACAATTACCTTAATATTAAGTTCTAGATAATTCTCAGAACACCAGTCAGCTAAAGAATCAATAAGATTATTTTACGCTAGTGTATTATCCTCACATATACAACTAACAATAGCCGTGTCATCAGACAACGTTTGCATGCCTGAACTCTTGATTATGCCTAAAGTAATGAAAATATCTGTTATCCCTCTTTCTGGACCATTGTTTATTGCCATGTTTACCGCGTACCTTGAGAAGCGCCATTGGGTTTCAGTAAAGTGCTATATAAATAAAATAAATAAATAATAATAATTATTATTGTTGTTTGGTTAATATAATCTGTGACGATGCATGGTTAGAAACAACAACATGGTAAGGTACAAAATGTACAGGAAAATGTTTGTTCATGTCCACACAGAATTTTATGTACTCGGTCGCTACCCCAATTGCTGATGAACTGATTCCAGTCTGTGCATTCTAAGCAGGCTCTTAATTTTTCGCTAGAGTCAGCAGTGCATTCATGTATCTTTACAACAAGCGTAAGACATGCCTATACCTTTGCCAATCTTGTGTTTGGTCTGACGGGATGATGGAGATCCTGGGCAACCTTCTGGTGTATCAAAGCTGGCTGGTGTCACATCTGAATGCAAAAGCAAGATCGTCAGCTAATCAAGTGACAACACACACTGACACAAAATTCACGCAACTTAATAAAAATATATTGAACTGAGAAGTTAGTTTGCTCAAACTCACATGGTGCAGAGGATTGTGGTGTAGATTTGGCCAAAGTTGAACCGTATCTTATGGATATTTCTCTCATTCTCTGAAGGTCACCGCAGTCTTCCGCCTCAAGGTACTCTTTTTGTGCTTGCATTTTAGTCACGTCTGGAAAAAAGTCCCTTTGGATGATCTGCTCCAAATTCTGTAAAAACAGGAGTTCACTATTTACCTTTTTCATGATTTTTTGTGTGTTCTGTAAACAAAAATGATAGGTAAACCTCTTTTGTGGAGGGTAGCATGCCACATCACCAAGCAAACATTTTTTTTCAAAAGCTAATATAATGAGGCAAAACAGCAATGGTTGTTAGTCTGTTGTTGACAGCCAACACATACCGCTAATCGCACTGTATCATACCAAGCAACAACCTGTTACATGCCATTATGCCCTGTAGTCTACCAAAGTATTGCACGTTGCTATACCAAGCCACAAACTATTATGAATCATGTATTTAAAGTAGCAATATACTACTTTATATTTAACAGTAAATCCTCTCTAGAACTACCATCTTTACAAAACAAATCTCTTCTATTCTCTCACTATAATACTGATACTGACTTCTTTGAAAACCCATGGTGGTCTGTGTAGACTGGAAGTGGCTTTTTATGACAATATTCCCTCTAATTTAAATTTATAATGGTTTTATTTATTGTGATAATGTAATTTACATCACTTACACATAAGGGACAGACACAACTCCACTTTTCTTGATATATGACATTGAGACAATTCAGTCTCAGTCTCTTGTGTGTATATAAGCTAACAGTTAAAGTGTTTTTTAGACAATTACAACTAAAAGTAGTTTTAGTGTATGGTCCTACTACTTCTTGCCAAAATATCTCCGTCAACAGTATCAGGTTCCATGCAAGTACGTTTTTCTTGCACATTCTAATGGATAAAAAAAACTCAAAACTTCTCAACCCTTACCCAACATCAGGTGCTGCATTACAGTATATTATATATACTATAAAATGACAATCCACTATTTTAATCTTGCACACCTGCATTACCTCATGAAGCACAAGGGCACTAGCGTATTCAAATATCAGGTAAATTGAAAATCCAGCTGTTTCACTTTACTTATAGTAGCTACAGGCTAGCGTAACAACAACTAAAGTTTAGCCTTTATTTTTTTATGTGCTTGTTGTGGGGCAGTGAACACTAAAAGATTGACTCAAACCCAATCCATCAATGAATGAAAGATGTCTTCACAATCAATCTGAAACATGCTCCAACTATAGAGCAGCAAGATATCACTGTGATGGTAGTGGTGGTGTTCTCAGGCTATTTGATCAACTTCCCAATGCTTTCTGTGACACATCTTGTAACCAAAGTCAGAGATTGGTGGACTATATTTAACATTGTGATATATATTTAATTGTGATAATGAGCAACAGCCTCTTTTTATGTAATCACACAAATCACGATAACTTAGTAAATTGGTTTGCATACATGCAGGTAGACCTATGTAGATACATACACATTCATAGTAGGACTTTTACCAAATCTGTGCTTAAAACACAGATCAAATGTGTGGCTAGAGGACCTCAAAGCTCACACTTATGATTTTCTGGAGATGTAATGGACTAATTTCACCAAAAGATTCAGTAAAGAAGGTGCACACCTGCAATCCTTAAGACATATGGGCTCTTTGACCAAATCCCTTGAAACTATTGCTGTCTAAGGTGCTCCTTTAGGATTGTGGAATAATAACACAATATTGCGTATTTTGAAAATACCAACTGCATGCACTAGATAGGTCACGGTCAATATATATTTGCTGTGTAGTGGGTGAGGAATTATTTACTACTCATTGAACATTTGTGGTTCCTGCAGCAATATTTTGAAATGAATAATTGAAAGGCCCAACCAAAGAGGGGCTCTATTTAAGTTTGTTTACAGATCACAAAGCACAATGAATCATTATTGGTACCAATTCGGCACATACTCATTAAGCGAACAGTACAAATTCACCAGAGCAAGAAGATAACCATAACATTAGCTAACTAGCTGTAGTCTAGGCTAATTCATGTTAGTTCACATTTTACGTTACCTCTATGTAGCGGTCCTCGTCAAGAATTTTCCGATTTAGCTTTCCATTTTCTTCAGGTTGTTGTCGATTAACGTTAGCTAATGCCGTGAAAGAATTTACAGGGACCAGGGATGCACCCATCAGCGATCTTCTTACACTTGCACTTCCTTCCATTCTTACTCGTTGTATGTTTTGGCTAACTTCAATCAGCGACAAGCGACGAAGCGTAGCTAGCTAGGTAGCTAGCTGGCTAGTTCGGGGACCTTTCAGCTACCTAACGTTAGCTAATTTGGTGCCTCGTTGAACCAATAGAACACTTATACAAGCCAGTAAGACTCGTCTGGGCAAACATAAATAGTTCTAGAAGTTCAATCTGGTAGAATATAAACGTATTAGCAGTAGCCTACTTGCTCGCGTCTTTAAAGCCGTGTTCGAAAATACGTAACCCAGTCTATGTAAATCCGTCACCGGACGTTTCTAAAAGTACGCATCATATTATTGTTATGTTCAGCTGCCAAGCTCTGATGTCACATTTCCGGTCACGAAGACTTATAAATAAAAGTAAGAATATGAATGACAAAGGATGCAATTTGTAAAGAAATAGATAAATGTGTTTGGAAATTTGACAAAATGATGAGAACATTGTGTTTAACTTGACTAATATATTTATATTACATTTGTAACGATGGCTTGGTCTAGAGTCGACCACGTATTTTTTACCAGTAAAAATGAACTCTTCCCAGCCACTATTAATTTTCTAGGTTTAGCACACCAAAAGTTATTCTTTTTTGACGCCTCCACTTTGCTCTTCGATTTTTAAACCAGACCTGTAAAAAGAAAATGCATCTCAGTCAATATCTCTCGTAGGCTTTTTGTTTATTTTATTTGGCAATGTTCGACAACATAGGCCTACTCTATGAATTACTGGAAACATTTTTGCGAACTCACTTCTACTCTCTCCTCACGTAATTGAGTACGCTCAGCAAGTTTTTCGCGTGTGTTCACATCTGGATATTGGTTCTGTAGAAACAGCTGCTCCAGAGCATCCAACTGTTCTTCTGTGAATATAGTGCGATGACGTCGGGTGCGCCTTTGTATCAGACTGAATGACTGATCCTCCCTGCGTGTGTCTCCCGATCGGCATGGCTCAATGAACATTCCTCTGGTGTGCCAAGGGTACTGACAATCTACATAAAAATACTTTAAATCTACAAAAGGTTTGGCTATTTTAAGTTAACTGCATGCACGTATTATCTCCTGCACTTTATAATCGATGTAATGTGTTGTTCGAAAGGCCTATTGTTGATTTGTTTATCTTACTTGTAGAAAAGCAGTCAGCCTGGAAAGCGTCTCCATAGTGAAAGCAGTAGCAGCCGCAACATAAACAGGAGTGAGCAGACGGTTCTTGACTAAAAGGGGTGTTCTCGGATGCCACTGTCTGCACGCATGGTTCTGTGATGGTTGCTTGACATCGCTGGTTCTCTTCACTACTGTTAGGAAGCCTATTCAGTATATTGTCAATTGTAAAAGAAAACCTGTCTCTTTCCATAATTGTTCCATCAACTACAAATAATAACCAGTAAAGGTTTTAAAATATATACACTGAACATCTGGATATTCTAGCACATGTTCTCCTTTTCCCTCTGTGATCTAGCCAGCTTCTGCTGGCCCTTCATTTTATAGGTGAAATTACAAGAAAAAAAGAAGAGAAAAGCTATAATCCCTGTACATGGAACAGACACATAAAAAAGTTGAAACCTAATTCCTTGCTAATCTGGGCAGTTTTGTGAGGAGGTTAGGTTCAACTAATCTTTCCTCATTGGTTTTCTCAAAAATAAATCAGATTTCGCAGCATTAAAGGAGGAATAGGAGGTCTGGTAGGGAAGGTCTAAGAACCGTATTGTTGTGGTTTTACAGAAAATGGGATCATAGGGTATTAAATGCTGGATTTAAAGATGGACCCTTTGGTACCTGTAGGGACCTTTAGACCATTCATTTAATTTTGGGATTAGACACAGACGTTGTATCCCCATGCGATATTTTACTCTAAAATTGTCTTTTACATTTATTTAAAAAAATTGCACAAGGAAATTATTACTTAATTTGACACACACAAACCCTTGAAGATTACATTGTATTATTTGTATTCCTTTTATTATGCCTTCATTGTGCTGCAGGCACAACAATGTACACAGTGCAACACAATATAACACACGATTAAAATAATGGCACCCTTATATTTCATCATAATGCATACGAAAAAAAAAACACCATTTAGATCGAACACAAGAAAATGTAGTACCCGGTAACAGGCTACTTACTTGCTGGTTTTGGTTTTATCAAACCTTCACAGAGAACTAGATGGTAAAAGGGTGCCTCTGTGTTTGCATTCTCAAGCATGTGTGGGCCTTATCAATGTGTAGCAGCTCTTTCAATCTGCCTCTTTTGGACAATGTACGCTGCGGATGTAAAGCTATTACAGGCAGTTTTCATTCTCCACCAAATCCTTTGATTTCATACAAGGCAATACACCTTTTTTAAGAGAATTAATGGATTTTCACTACCAGTCTTAAGCTTCTCTGATAAGGGCTTTTGAAAACAGATAACAAACACCACCTCATCCTCTTTCAATCGGATTTAATAGCATGCAGGTTGTTGTTGCATAGTGTCTTGGTTAGCTGAGATAGCTATCTCTTTTCTTTGTGGTTTTCAATAGATAGAATTGTACCACAATCACATTGGTTAAATTTATTACTGAGGATTAGTATGATAAAAGTCTTAAAGTATTTTTATCAATATGTGTCAGACCTTTGTTGAAAAACATAAAATCTTCCCTGGACAAACTCCAATTTTAATAATGTGTAAAACTAGTCTTATCATGTGGAACTGTTTATTGCATAAACGTGTGATTCTAATTCCTAATGTCCTTTTAACACGTTAGACTATTGGCTATTTTAATATATTAAGGCCTGTACACCATGATTGGCATTGTTCTAGACAGAAAATGCTTAGTAATTGTTCTGTTGATAGCCATACACAACAAATAGGCTACTTGCTACTATATCTTCAAAAAGTAATAAAAGGCATTTGAGATAACCTGATCAACAGGGGGCATGAGAGTAGTCAACTGAAGAAATGGGATACAATCGGTTGTGTTTCTTGACTTTAGTTAAACTTTGCGTTGACATCCGCAGACAGAGAGGTACGGCCCGCTCCTTTGCTGGATGTAGTTGTGGACGTCCTGGCAGTAAGTGATCGCCCTGGTTTTAGTGATACGTTGCTGGATGTCTTGCCATGGACATACAGCAGACACTCATGGAACATCCAGCAGACTGAGGGGTGGGGCTCTTTTTTCAACAGACATCCACAGGCAGAGAGGGACAGAACTCCTTTGCTGGCTATGAACCAACAAGCATCACTCAATGCAGTCACTCAAGCACTAGAACAAATTGCAACCACACAAAGGGAGTTGCAGTCAACACTACAAGCTGCTATCTCCCATTAGGACCACTCAGGATCCCAGGGTTTGAGGCCACTCCACCAGTCCCTTTCACTCTCTCCATCCTGAGAGGGAGATCTAGTTGCCAGCCCCAGAGAGATATTATGGGAACCCAGGGAGGTGTCGTAGTTTCCTCTTGCAGTGCTCCAGTGTTTTCCTTTGTCAACCCTCTGCCTATTAGAGTGAATCCACCAGGCTGTCCTAGATTATGGCTCTGCTGTCCGGTAGGGCTCTCTCACCTGGGCGGCCACCATATCGGAGCGTCACACCCCGGCCCAGTTTGACTCCCAATGCTTCAGGGGGCATTAAAGCACATTGATCATCCCGCATGCTCCAGCTTTGCCAGTGGGCACATAGTGTAACAGATTATGCAATGGAGTTCCGTTCGTTGGTCATTGAAAGCACATGGAATGCTGTAGAGTTGGTGCCGGCTTTCCAAAAGGGACTTTCGGAGTGGATTAAAGATGAGTTGGCTGACCTGAAGGCTTTCATCGATCTGGCCGTCCGCATTGAAAACCACCTCCGAGAGACGCCGGCAGCCCAGACAGCCAGCCAGGCAGGACTATTGCTCAGTGCCCGAGCCCATCTCAGCATTGCCCTGCCAGCAGAGTCCTCCTACTTCACCAACAGCAGAGGCTCACAGTAAGAGGAGCGCTGGTGAGTACCCTCACCCTCACTACGATAATCCCTTCACGTTTCTCTGTTCCAGTAACTGTTACCCAGGGCAGTCGGCAACGTTCCATCTCTACCTTTATCGACTCGCAGTGGGCAGGTTCATTGACAAGACCTGGGTGCTGCAGCGGAATATTCACCTGTGGAGGTCGGAGCCAACCCGGCATGTTACTGCTTCGGACGGACACACCTCAGGATCTGGGCGTGTCGATCAGATTGCTGCCCCTCTCTGGCTCCACTCTGTCCCAAACTATCAGGAAACCATCCAGCAACATGTCATAAATTCTCTGGGTCTGCCCCCAATCCTCGGCTACCCTTGGGTTGTGACCCATAACCCAGGAACACTGCTGGCTTGGGAAGAACAGTGCCAGAAAGCCTGTCTCCTGGTTCAACCTCCTTCAGGTGTGCCTGAGCTAGATCCCACGTCAGACCTATCCCTGGTGTCTATCTTCTACCGTGACCTAAGGGCTGTATTTAGCAAGGCTGCCTGCTCCGTTCTTTCACCACACCATAAACTTGACTGCTTCCAAGACCTTTTTCTTGAGATGCTGGATGGAGGTGGATTCTTCTTCGTGAACAAGAACACCAAGGGTCTCCGGCCTTGTGCGGACTACCGCGGCTTGATTAAGATCACCATCGAGAACCGTTACCCACTCTCATGTCTACTGCGTTCGAGAGGCTCCAAAGGGTCACCTGGTTTACCAAGCTTGACTTGACTACTCATCCCAGCCGGACCAACACCTTGGTGTTGTTGCAGCGCTGGTTCTGATGGCCCAGTGTTAGGGACGATGTGGAGAGGCATGTTACAGCCTGCCCCAACTGTGCGCAAAGCAAGCGCCCCCACCCCAAACCAGCTGGCCTGTTTCTGCTCTACACCAGCACCCAGGCACCACTGGTCTCGTGGTCTCTCTTTGGACATCGTCACGAGTCTGCCTGAATCCGGTCATTTTCGTGTTGGTTGACCGGCTCTACAAGGCGGCCCACTTCCTGTCACTCACTGTGCTTCCCTAGGCCACTGCAACAACCAGTCTGGTCATCCATCACGTCTTTTGCTTCCATGGTCTTCCGATGGATGTCATGAGTGATAGGGAGCCACAGTTCACGTCAAGGTTCTGGAGTGATGTGAATCCGAACCACGATTCACAAACTTTGCATTCCTTTCCTCCAACTAACATCCGCTAAAATCACCCATGCAATGCCCACGCAATGACCATGACAAACACTAAAACAATATACAATATATAGAAAATAATAAAATACAAAATAAAGTTACAAGTTAAAATAAACAACTGCCAACAACTCAACTCACGCTAATTATCACAGTACATATTTTGTAAAAGTGTTTGTATATCTAGCGTCATTAGCATGAGTTGTCGAGCTCGACATCCCTGTTAATTTTATGACTGTATTTTGAGGTAAAAATTTCTGTGAAACTTGCCATATGTAGATCAGTTATTGAGTTAAACTATTAAAGTTAAGCAAAATGGGTTCATTTTGTCTATTTTTCACTTGAATCATTTTATAGGAAGGTAGTCCTAACAGTCCTGGGAGTATGCCAATCCGGTCTACACGTGTTTTGTGGATTTGAAGAAGGCGTATGATTGGGTTCCCCGGGAGATACTGTGGGAGGTGCTGCGAGAGTATGGGGTGAGGGGGTCTCTACTCAGGGCCATCCAATCTCTGTACTCCCAAAGCGAGAGCTGTGTCCGGGTCCTCGGCAGTAAGTCGGACTCGTTTCCGGTGAGGGTTGGCCTCCTCCAAGGCTGCGCTTTGTCACCTATCCTGTTTGTGATATTCATGGACAGGATCTCACGGCGTAGCCGCGGGGAAGGGGGCTGCGAGTTGGTGGGCAGAGGATTGCATCACTGCTTTTTGCAGATGATGTGGTCCTGATGGCATCATCGGTCTGCGACCTGCAGCACTCATTGGATTGGTTCGCAGCAGAGTGTGCAGCGGCTGGGATGAGGATCAGCACCACCAAATCTGAGGCCATGGTTCTCAGCAGGAAACCGATGGATTGTCTACTCCAAGTAGGGAACGAGTCTTTACCCCAAGAGAAGGAGTTCAAGTATCTCGGGGTCTTGTTCTCGAGTGAGGGGAAAATGGAACGAGAGATGGGCCGGAGAATTGGAGCAGCGGGTGCGGTATTGCAGTCGCTTTATCGCACCAATGTGACGAAGAGAGAGCTGAGCCAGAAGGCAAAGCTCTCAATCTACCGGTCTATCTTCGTTCCTACTCTCACCTATGGTCATGAAGGGTGGGTCATGACCAAAAAAACGAGATCGCGGATACAAGCGGCGGAAATGAGTTTCCTCCGGAGGGTGGCTGGCATCTCCCTTAGGGATAGGGTGAGAAGTTCAGCCATTCGTGAGGGACTCGGAGTAGAGCCGCTGCTTCTTTGCGTAGAAAGGAGCCAGTTGAGGTGGTTCGGGCATCTAGTAAGGATGCCACCCGGCCGCCTCCCTAGGGAGGTGTTCCAGGCACGTCCAGCTGGGCGGAGGCCGCGGGGCAGACCTAGAACCAGGTGAAGGGATTATATCTCCACACTGGCCTGGGAACGCCTTGGAATCCCCCAGTCAGAGCTGGTTAATGTGGCCCGGGAAAGGGAAGTTTGGGATGCCCTGCTGGAACTGCTACCTCCGCGACCCGACCTCGGACAAAGCGGATGAAGATGAAGATGAAGATGAAGAAGAGGTAGTCCTAACAGAGGCAGCTAGCTTAGCTAACGCTTCTAAAATGGGAGTGAGTGAGACCAGAACGACAGGCTTGGTGACTTGACTAGGCTAGATCTATCCGGTTGACTTTTATTTTTATTTTACAAGATAATCACTTGATAAATGCTTATTCATATGGTTGGAAAATCCTGTCAGAATATTGTTTATCAGGAACACTTTGGTAGGATGTTGCTTGTTCACAACAAAAGGAGCTAAAAGGCTCTATGGAAGAGAATATTATTAGGCTACAACGAAGCCTGTTTTGACGATTTTTTTCATTGTGATTATTTGTGAAGTACACACAGGGAGTTTATACAATTTTTAATATTTTAGATGGACAGAGATTATGACAGGCTGCTCCAGACCCTCAAGTGACTCGTAGCAGAGGAGGAGATGTACCATGGCATGGTGGCATGACCGCTCAGGAGGAAGACCAACTGGAGGAGGAGGAAGAGCTGGGACCTGATCCCCAGGCGAGACCATCAACCAGGAATGTATGATTGTGGGGGTGTATGTATAATATGTTAAATTGTAATTCTCACATTACTTATACTCACAATAGACTAACTTTGTTACCCCCTATCATTTTGGATGTGGCTACCCTCTCGCACAGGTCCCAAGTCAGCTAGAAAGCGTAAATGCTTCCTTGACTATCCTATCCAAACTATTTTGATAATGATAGACAGGCAATGAAACCTCTCTCTTTACACCTAGGCGACCTTACGGTATTGATTTGGATAGTGTGCTTCAGTCTGCAGTCTACAACAAATTTATAGGTTTGAGGGAAATATCCTTGCGTGGGTGGGTGTGGGGGGTTGATGTCCATGCAAATTTCCCAACTCACACTCCTAATCCTCTTGTGCCTACGTCATCATTCCACACAGCCCAAGCCCCTGAACTGCAGGAGTTACCCAAAAACGGCTGGTTATGCTATAGGAAAAATAAAAAATAAATCGCACTCAAGTAACTTGCGGTGCTCCAGAATGTAAAAGTAAAAGGCTCGCCATAGGAACTGTTTCATATCTTGGCGCTCGGCCATATATGACTAGTTTCGCAAAGAGGAATGCATTTTAAATCTGAGAGGTTTTCTGGTGTTTCTGCTCCCTCCATTCCCTGCCCCTCATTTCTGTTATCTTTTCTCTCCACAGGTCTTGTAATTGCTTAGGAATGCGATGGAATAAAATATATATTTCCTATTTATAAATCAATTATATTATTAATTAAAGTTATATTACTATCCCTAACCCTGTTTTCTTAAGTATTCACTGTGTCTATCTATATAATACTAATAGTTAATTATTTTTACAATATGTATTTATATATAATTAAGAACTATTTTCAATAGTTTTGAAAAACTACATTTCCAGATAGTTTTTTTTACCTTGCAGTGTCAAAAGTTGATAATTTAAATAAAGTGTGTGTGTTTTGCTGAACACATAAAATGTATATTTCAGTGGTTGTGTCTTGTTTATTTTCAGAAACATTCTTAATTTACTAATACTCTTGGCCATAAAGAGTAAGGAGGACTGGTGGCCTGAAATGTACCATTCGGATAACATTCCAAACCGTTTTCACACAGATCACTAGAATGGTCATAACCTTTTTACAATAAATGATATATTTAATTTAATTGATGTTCCAAATTACCCAGGAAATTGTGAACATTTCATATGCTCAAATTTTTTCTCTATCTTGTATTTAAAATGGTGATAATTTGAGGTTTATGATGAAGCTTGGCGAACAAACAACATTTTTATAGAAATTGGTGTGCAAAAGCTTTTGGAGACAGGATGATTACCCTAAAACAATCATATATATTTTTATATAAATTGAAAGAACTAGATCTTCTCTTCATTATGGTGTATAAACTTTAAATGTGTGATGTAATGTGAAAACACAACAAAGACTTATGCATCGTAAGTCCATATTTTTTTTACGATTGGAATTTCGGAACTTTTGGGCTCAGGCCGGAAAGGGTTAAACTCGTTACGGCTCTACTGTTCTGATGACCGCCGACTCTTCGCCGAAGTTATTGTCTGAGCTAACAGGTCATTTTAAGGGTCTGCGTTATTGGTTCATGAATTGTTAAAATGTTGTTGTAGTCGTGGTTAATATTGCTTGTAGAAAAATCAAATCGACGTCTTTGCAAAAGGGCTTACGTTTGACCTAAAAACAGACTAGGTTACAGCAATGCTTTGAAGGAAAGTAGCAGGAATAAGAAACAACTTTCACCGCCGGTCTTTTATTGCACCTTTGTATTGAAAACTCCAAAACCAGGTATGTAAAATATGTGTCGGCTTTGGGCGCCCTCTTGTGACGAGAGTTTAAAAACGTTGGATATTTGCACAAGAAGCGACAGAGCGGCATGGACGAAGCCACTCGCGATAGACTGCATGAGGCGGAAACAAGGGCGGAAAAGGCGGGAGCGTCGCTTCCGCGACCGCACAGCGCGCGAGCTGAACAAAAACATCAGGGCAAGATGGACGATAAGCTGATAATGTCTGTTTTTAATTTCCCAGAGCTGTACAATGTAACCCAGCCAAATTATCGCAGTACTGATAGTAGAACAAATGCTTGGAGAAACATTAGCACGTTAGTGGGTCTGCCTGGTGAGTACTTGTTTTCAGTTTACTTCCAAGTTTTATGGCTAGTAGTTGTAGCTAAGAACCATATTTAGCCAGCTTTCATGGCCGTCATAAAATGTTGTGTATCAAAACTTTTGTAAGTTTCAATTAAAGTTGTATCGCTTTTGTAATACGATTCAAATTTATGCTAAACGGCAAGTGTGCGGGGTGGGTGCGTCTTGCCATATCTTTGGAACGGAAGGACCGCGCGTATTGCATTGCATTCAATAAGGACACGCGTACTATCTCCGCGCTTCTGCAGACTATATACGTAGGCCGCGCTTACCAAAAGTTTACTTTTTTTTCAGTTCAAGCACGTCACCACCCCCAGTCTACATTTAGTTGTGGCCTATGTTAAATTAATTGTGGTTTCTAAATTTGGTCTGCCAGGTGAGACGGGCAAGTGCGTGTCCCAAATGCTCATTAAAAAAAAGTAATTTTGTTTGTTTCCCCTTATAAAAATACTAGTACAATGTTTTAATTATCTCAATTAATGACAATTAAAATTAAATTCAAATTCAGATTGTTATTTAAAACAAGAAAACGGACAGCAACTAGGGCTCAACACAGAAAAGTTACATAATACTTTTGCAAGGTATGGTTTAGTTGTTTCTAAGTATATTTTAAGCAATATGGAGCTAAGCATTGATTTTGGTAGAATAGTACATTTGTTTCAAATAGCGGTTGGGAAATATAATATCACAACTCCAGTTTTAAGAAACATTATTTACATTACACTTGTTGTCTTACTTTGTAACTTCTCTTACCAATTTTTCTACTTTACTAGCTGAGGAGTGCAAAAGGAAGTGGAAAAATCTAAGAGACAGATATCTAAAGGAAGTTCGACAGGAGATAAAGAGCAAGCAGCAAGGAGAGCCTTCCCCAAGTCGTTGGAAATTCAGACACTTGCTGAATTTTCTTGCACCTTTTACAGGCTCAAGAAACATCACAGATAATGACAATAATGATGACGCTGAAAATCCTGACAATGAGTCAGGAGATGCAGAAGACGAAAATAAGTTTTCTAACTCACTCAAGATGGTCCAGACTAACAGGACCACCACAACTCAGGATGGTACTATGCAGCAGGTAGCGCTGGGAACACAGTTGTCACCAGTCTCTCCTGCCACACAGATGAGCCAGCTTGCGTTCCTGACTAAGTTGCCACCAGGAGAACAGATAGCCTCAGTGCCCAAATCGAAGGACAAGGCGCTAAGACGAAAAAGGTGTCTAATGAGAGAGTCACCTGCATCTACAGTACCTACCAACATTCCTCTACCTGCTAAGCTGAAGAAGCAAGTCAAGAATAATGGCTCTCTTTTACAAAACAGATCACGAGATGAGGATGAATTGTTTCTTTTGAGCTTTGTCCCCGCTTTGAAGCGGCTTGCACCACAGAAAAGATGTGAGACTAAAATGAGAATCCATCAAATAATGTATGAGGCAGAGTTTAATCAGGTACCCTCAAAATCCCAAGAACAGATAGAGACATTAGAGTAGGCCACTTTTTGTAATTTCATACCTTTGCGCAGCAAAGTCCATACTTGGTTTAAGCGTGCTATAACTGTACGCTGTTTCTCAGTTTTGTTAAAAATTTTTTTTTTTTTATAGTATAACGTTTTTTATTTAAGAGGTTGGTTTATGCTACACTACTCATTTGGGAAAAGTGTAGCTTACAATAAGATTTAACAATGTAATTAAACTGTTCACAATGTTCATTGTGGAAATAAAGGAAATCACTTTTATTCGCTTTGTACATTTAGGTTAGGAGAGCTATAATGAAAACTGAATTGAGAGAACAAACTACACTAGGTGACTTTGTATAGACTCAACAAAGTGTAAATGTTTTATTCATACATCATGTGGAAAATAATTATTACGCAGGGGGAATTCAAGTTGATGCTAGGGAACAGCATTTTACATGTTTACTAGTTTTGAAAGGCGCTATATAAATAGTTATTATTATTATTATTATTATATTAGTTGACAAGTCTAAAACCAAATGGCAACTATTCTGCTACTGGAAAACATTTCAACTTTTAACATCTGTCAGTGCCTAAAACTTTGCGTACAATACTTTAGCTGCCTATTACAAATATTTCAACATGATTTCTGCTTGTCTGGCTTAATGATAGTAATCATGTGGCCATCTGCTTATGACCTTTTCCTTACTACAAATGTGTTAAGGGCATTTGGATTAATCAACTAGTATTTTGTAGTCAACTGACAGATACTCCATGGATGAGTTAACTCGTCACATCCATCCCTAATTGACTATCTATTTTAATATTCCATACTTTCCATAAAGGATGGAAGCTTTGCAGGTTCAGTTTATACATTTTTTTGGTCTTAAACCTAAACATTTACATAATCAATTTTAATTTCAGCAATGTAGTCAAGAGGACCACACGTTAGCCATACAACTATGGACTAATCAAACGCATACTAAGGTGTTAAACGCATACTTTACACGCTAAGGTGTTAAATTGTAAATGGTTTTATACTGAAATTTGTCTTAATCAGAAAAATGCCATTGGTCGCAAGCACAGGAATTGAGTCAGCTAATTTACAAAGTTTGTACTAGTAAGTCTAATAACAATACAATTGCCATTTAATTATACGTAAACCATAAATCATTTTATTACGTTTGTAATCTATTCCTCATCTTAAAATCCAAACATGTAAGATTAAAATGGGCCTAATACATTTACAAAATGAAACAGTTCATCAACGGTCACATAAAAATGTATTCCTAAAAAGTTGATGTACACAAATACTGATCTGTTGGAAAAGCAAAAAGACACTTCATATTAATAGTAAAGCATATTACCTACCGATGATGTTATAATTTTAAATGTAAAAGGAACAGTGTACCTTTAAATTAAAATATAATTTATTTCAATTGAGATAGGGAATAGTGATTTAAAATAATGGCAGGCTAGATCCAACTTGACCATACTTAATTGAACATGGTTGTTGTCTGTTTTTTAAGTTGTCAAAACCTGTGCCTGCACCAACAGTCAGTCTTTAACAGTAATATCATATATAATTGGATTCTAACTTTATAACAGTGGCATGGCAATAAACATATTCTTTAAAAAAGCGCCTTAATAGCTAAAATAAACAGGAACACAGTTTTGATCTAGTTTTAACTTTTCAGTATTTACAGTAGTCCTTGTTAGACTCATACTAAATCTGTAGTGAAGTTGATTTAACCATCAAGAGACAATAAGGAAAGTCATTCTACAGAAAATAAATGTAGACACTGGCTTCAAGGTGTGCACAAGGTAAGAATGGAGGGTTATAAATATTAATCCCAGTGCTCTTGTTATTGACAGATTGCTGGCAAACATAACCTGAAAGACTTAATGACTGAGTGACTAAAAGTTCACATGGGTTGTGTGACTCCAACTATAAACCCTAATAATCAGTTAAATAGGGATACTTCTTTACCACGTCAATCATCTTTGAAAATGTCCTGCAAATAGGGTATGGTACGGAGCCCCTAAAGTCCCAAAAGGAATATTTTTTTATCTTTTGTGCACAAGTTATTTATCTTGTGGGAACAGGTTATTTATCTTGTGCGCACAAGTTGTTCTCTTACCAAAGATAATAACTTGTGAGCACAAGATACATAACTTGTTCCCACAAGATAAATAACTTGTTCCTTTTGGGACTTTAGGGGCTCCGTAGTACGGATATACTTGTTTAATAAGAAAATACACTGAGGCCTGAGTCAATTGACAAATACTTTGAATGCGGACAAATCCACTCAGGCAGATGCAAGCACTTGAGTTCTTTTCACAACTAAAGGATCTTATCACAGTAATGTCAGATCTTTAGTTTTCATGCCATACTTCGTCAAAGGGGTCATAGTCCAGATAATCTTTGCTTATATTCAGTCATTTTATGCAATTAGAAGCCAAAACATGATCACCAGAGCCACGAACAAGAAGAGTCGGGACAGGAACTGCTCATCCATATGTTGGGGTGTTCCCGGGGCAGCTGTGTGGGGGAGCCATAAGATCAAAGGTCTAATAAAGTGCTGAATGTTGTGCAAAGATGTGACAATTTCAGACCCATACTGTCCAGCAGATAAATATGCAAATACCTGGTGGTGGTCTCCCATCATTGATGTTAAAAGCCGTTGCAAAAATTCCGAAAGGAAAGGCACCAATCCCAAAAGACATCTGGAATCCCCCATCTCCAAAGCCAAACCCCTGGAATCCCTATGATTAATAATAGTTGTACTCATGTAAAACTTTACATTTGTGACTTAAATGTTAAAGAAAAAAATAGATGATTCAAAAGGTGATATGTGATGCAACAGTAAATGCAAAGTGTTGTCATTCTCAAGAGGCTACAGGGAGAATCTTTTCCTAACTTCTCACAGACAGCAGTTAGGCTAATAGATCCCACAGGGAAATGTAGTTTTGCAAATGGATTATGTGCAGGTTTGAACTGCAGCAACCAGTGTATTCAGTGCAATAGTTTCATCATGAATGAATAGCGCAAGACAAATGCTGGCAAAACACCAGTAAATGATTATGAATTGGGAAGTTGAGTTTAATGTGGAAATTACTGCATTTTACTGTAACAAAAATTTTTTGTAACGCAAATGCAGCATATGACAAACACTTTATTAAATTATGTAATTAAGCTTCTGAATAGCTAACACATGGTTCTTACCCCACGGTTTTCTGGCTCTGGCCTTTGTCCTTGTGGTCTGGGAGGAGTTCGCTCTCTAAAACAAAGTGAGAGACCATTTAACACAACATTGTACTATTTAACTGCTAAAGTGTTACTTCTAATGAAACAATTCAATAGCCAAGTGAGTTTTCGGAAATTGCGCTCACCTTGGATCCTGTTGACCAGTACTCCCTCGGCCATACAATGGGATGACTTTGTCTCGGCTAATGCCAGCTTTGCACACTGGGCAGACTTGTCTGTTTGGTCTGGTTTCCAACCACTACAACAGATCCAGTTATTTCAGAACTTTGTAAGTTGGAAGTTCCTTCATAACTTTTAAGTACTTTGGAATTAAACAATAAAAACGAATCTAAAAGATGTTATGAAATGAAAAATAGCCATCAACTAACCTGATGCAAACACGGCCAACTTCAGAGCCAAGAGTATGTAGTTGTGTGATTTAAATGCATAAAAAAGCAGACATTAATTCAAATATGTATACGAAAGGTTAGATGTAGTAATATCAATACCATAACCCAACAACTTAAGGAAGTCTGTATGTGCCAGAACGATGCATACCAGAATAAGTGTCCACAAAGGCTGATCACTGCGTCTTTAGATGTATCCAGACAGATGTTGCACTCGAACGTGCTGTCCTGATTCCCACTTTCCCCGGCGGTCGAGTTGCTAGAGCCAGGATTTGGGTTTTCAGTGGCAGTAGCGCCAGAGACCGGAGGTGAAGCGCTAGCCATGGATTTTCTAAAGTTGAGTACGACGATTGTTGGGAGGTATAGACGACCTCGTCAGACGTTTTAAGCAGGTCGCATAAGAAAACAATGCCCTAAGTTTGCAATCTAAACAAAAATATGTAAATAAATAAGGAATAAATTTGAAGGCGCTCCGTGAAAAGTTACAAATACCAAACAAATGACTTAGCCCGGTAGCATACAGCTTGGCTAGTTCAGCAATGATTTATTTTCAAATACCTAACCTAGTCTAATTTATGCCTAGACCAAATGTTAGCCTTAGCTTGGTTTGCTAGCAAGTAACTGGAAAAGCGACTGTACTGACATACGTTTAGTGACAAGAAAAATGTAAAGCTAACGAAACTAAAATCTATGTGTTACAATCGTTGTTCCATAAACGGCTTATTTAACAAGGTAGAATAATATTTACCTTGACTGAGGTTAAATTGTTTTAGTTACAGGAGATTGCATCACTAGTACTTGTGTCCGGAAGTTTGGAACGTTTAAGAGCAAGCCTATTGGTTATTCGAGCCCTCGTGCTAGTTCTGCGTTGTAATTGGTTGTGCGGTCCCCAAAAGAAACTGCGTTGTAACTACTGCAGGTGGAGCACTCATGTGGTGTCGGATTAAGAAAGATTTACGTGAACTACAAATTCAAATCGGAACAACAACTCGGAAAGTCGGCAAAAAAATGTGGTACCCGAACACGGGTGGGCATTTTAACTCTTTCGGTTGGCTTTCATTCGGCTCTTTGTGATGACTTCTGATTGGTTCTCATGCATTTTCACAAGTGACTTAATGCTATGGAAGGACAGTCTTTTTGCACTTTAATAATTTTCAGAGTTGAAATAAGCCCATAATGTTTCTTTTCCGCATGTTACTCATGCTACCTTTTCCTGTGTGCTCTCCTGCATCTATTTGCGAGTCTTGAGTCAGAGAATACATGCAAATTAAGGTTGACTTTGAAATTACATAAAAAAAATAGGCATACTTATAATACATTTTGCTACGTTACAAAATATGCTGCAATCTTTAAAAACAATTCCTGAAGATATGGTCTGAATTACTTTTTTCAGACGGTTAATTATTTGAAAGAAAAAATTATATATTTAGTTGAAAGTGTTTACAGTTCTGCATCAGGTGCTAATTGGTATAGGGGAGTTTCTTTCTTTTTTCTACCACTTCTTCCCACAGGACTAATTAGTTCTACAAAGTATGCAGTTTGCTGTGTGTTGGACCAGACTCTTGACCAGAGTAATGTCTTCAGTTGGTTTTTACAATCTCTGCTGGTACTCTCAATTGTTGGCCGACATCTTCTAGCATTTTCACATCACAAGCATACCTCAGCTGCCCTGACCTTTGTATTGGTTTATATATCTTCCTTCCCTGAACTTCCTCCCAGACAAAGCTGATGTGGTGCGTGTTGCCCACTGCTCCATTGGGCAGGTCATTAACTATTGGCCGCCTATGCTCTATAGCTGCCGCCAAGAACTTTAGTTCCTGATTGTGGCGCCAAGTTGATCTTCCTTGAGCAAGGCTAGTCTTGCACTCAGGCAGTATGTCGGAAATTAGCTGTCCCGGGACAGAAGGGGCATGTTGGATCCTCACCTATACCCACTGACTAAGATTTTTAGGCTTTGATAGTTTGATAGACCATAGGTTGCTCTAACAATAAAGTAATTTTTTGTCAATTTAATTTCCACAAACAAGTAATTTTTCTCTGCTCTACACTTTCCCAATTCATCCATCGCCCTTATTTGGTGCTTCTAACTGCTTCCTCCTGGTTACCAGTGGCAGCTCTAAGGGGTGCCCAACTGTGCCAATGAAATTAGCATACCGTCACCTCAAAAACATTGCAAGACTCAGAGGACTTATCCCAACCAGACAGTAGGCTCTACTATTGTAATGTTCTTCTTTCAGGTATTCCTAAAAAGCCGCTCAGACTACTGCAGCTTGTTCAGAATGTTGCGGCTAGACTTTTAACAAAGACCAAAAAATATGAGAATACACCAATTCAGATCAATACACTGGCTCCCTGTGTGTGAGATAATCTATTTTAAAATACTATTGCTCACCTATGCATGCTAAAACGGTATGAAACTTCGAGACCCCTCAGGTCATCTGGAACAGGTATTTTAACTGTTCCCAGAGTTTAGCAGCATTTAGCTATTGTACAACAAATATCTGGAACCAACTTCCGGAAGATCTAAGACAAGCCCCAAGCCTGACTACTTTTAAATCCAGATTTAAAACGTGTATGTTCTTGATTGCATTTGGCTGAATTGTTCCTTCTTAGCAATTTTATTTCTCTTATTACTGTTTGATTTTATTTCTGGCTTGGTCTTTTGTTTTTTCCTTCTATGTTTCTGCGCATTGCACATTGAATTGCCTTTGTGAATGAAATGTGCTATAGGAATAGATTAGATTTGATTTAACAGCAAGATTTGATAAATTAGTTGTTCTCTGCCTCCTTTTATTTGGCATGTGTCCCTAATGGCCCCCCATGTAAAATGATCTGTACACACCACTGCTGCATCTGACCTGTCACTAATTTGCATTGTTCAAAAATTAGTTGATTTTTACCATCTGTTTGCTTGTACCAAATCTAATTCTCATTGTCCATGCTGTACTTGTCCTACTAGTTCCTTATGGGTTGCTTTTTCCTGCAGTACGGCTGCTTTTGGATTCCATTTCCGTCCTGTTACCATTGTGGGTGATGCCTTTCTTACAACGCTATCTCGGGATTCTGTAAGTGTCATTTCTAATCTAGATTTAGTGCACTTAAATTCCTCTATAAGCCTGTAAGTGGCAGCTCCAAAGCACCTTTCCCATCAAGAGCCAGGCTACTAAGACATCATGGTACCCCTAACAATTTTCTTTTATTAAAATCAAATTTTTCTTTCTAGCTTTTCACTTTTACTGATGGGTATATCATAGAACGTTAAGTCTAAATTGTAGGCATCATAGCATTTGCTTTCCTAGCAACCCTGACTTCTCTAGGCCTCTGTTCAATTCTATCCTTAATCCCTCAACCAGCTCTAAATCTTTAAGGGTAGCATTATACCATTTACTAAGAATTTTAACAGGCTTTTCAATCACGGTAGGAATTGGATCCTCATCATTGAATAATATTTTTGCTTTTCCTCATCTATATAATAATTTATTCCTCATCTTTTGAATACATTTTCCCTTTACTACTGATATGCTTCTGGTTTTGTTGGGTTTTATTTTCATTTATTGATAAATCCATTTAAGGTTATCATTAAGTTTGATTGGTAGTCTTTTATTACTATGACACCTAAACGTCCTCAGTACCTATCTAATAATATCCAATTGATATTTGTTATCATAATTATGATGATGTCTTATCGTTCATATTTAACGCAGTAAGGTTGTTTTACAAAATATATATTTTTTTCAAAATACACACGATACGATGTTACAGTATCCATTATGTCATATCCGTTCTCGTCATGGCCAGATGTTCAAAAAGAAGAAGCACCCTGTACCTGCTGGCTTGAAACATGGAACGCTCAGACAGTCAAAAGATTAATTGAAATATGTAAACCTATCTTCATGACTTGTATAAATACCCTATACCTACTTACACCTGCTAGCTTGAAACATGGAACGCTCAGACAGTTGAGATATTACTCTTATAATGTAACCCTAAGGTCCATATGAAAACTTGGGCCCTGTAATGCGGACTTCAAGTATTGAAACATTTTACAGTGTAAACCTAACTTCATAACGTATATAATCCTCTATAAGAGGGCAGTCTTAAACTTACCTTCATACCTTAGTCCTGAGATGTAATCACTTTCTTTGGTTTTTAAACATGGTGTTCTTTACTTTGTGCCCATATTGGAGCCTTCCTTTTTAGTCACAGACACAGGCTACTTCCTTCTGCTATATCTGACACAGCTTTTACGGTCTTGCGCAATTCTTTGCTTGCAAAACCCTGTTTCCTTAAGTAGTTTGGTTGTTGATATTGCCACAAATCCTCCAATTATTATTATTAAACACAAAAGATTTCAAATGCTGAGCATTAAGAGCCTAATTGATACTTACGGAAATCCTTCATAGAAATTAAGCAGACTTTATTGTGCTAAACAATACAAATTCCATGACTACCAATACAATGCATTAGATACAAACTATAAAAATAGAGACATCGTAAAGGCACAGTACTGCTGTGATGAGCATACATATTCGCATAAATTCATGTTCTTTTATCTTTGATCTCTAAACACAAAGTCTTGTGTCTACTGAGCCTGGGAAGTAATAAGTTACGGTAAGTAACACTTTATTTCTAGTGTGGAGTCGTGTGTGTTCAGGACAACAATTAATGTATCTACAAAAGTAACACAAACACAATTTTTATTATAACATTCATTACATTGCTTCCTGTTTTCTGTAATCAGTTTTGGGAGTTTTGGTTTATACGAAATTGGACCCTTTTACTTCCTAAAATTGAAATTGCGTAGTAAGGAATCTAAATACTCTCTTTGTTTTGAGAAAAGCAGAGGCTGTCTTTTTTGACTTAAAAGTATACATTGTTCTTATGATTTACAATTACAGGTATAGATCAGGAAATATTTACAAAGTTTATGACTGAAATATACATAAAAAGTGCAGAATGTTATAATAATGATCACACATTATGGATCCATAAAAGTTCAGACGTTAGCTATAGTTTTACCCTCAAAAGTTTTTGAAATGTTACGACAGTCTGTACGATCCCCCTCTCGTATTGCATTCTCAATCCTCCACAGAAATGATCTCCTAAGTGTTAACCTAAAATCATTACCTATAAACACATACAAAATGGGATTAACAAAACTGTTTATGGCAGCCAGAGTGGCACCAACCTTCAGTCGAGTGTTAAGTGCCTCCAGGCTGTGGTCATCCAGCTGTACCTCTATCAAAACAAAAGCATGAAAAGGAAACCAGCAGACAAAGAAAGACACTATGAGAGCAGCAATTACTTTGAAAGGCTTTGTGGATTTCATGGTTAAACTCCTCAGTCTCAAAGTGAGGACAAAGCCACAGAAAAGAATAATTACAAAAGGAATCATAAAGCCACAGATGAATCTAGTCAGAGCCACTGCCCTGTGTATTGTGACTGACATGTAGTCAGTGTAGCATTGTGTGACAGCCCCATGTACTTTGGTTTGGCGGTACAGCAGTGAGGGCATGGTCAGGGCTGCAGAGAGGGCCCACATGAGAACCACCACACCACATGCCTTTGGTAACGTTCTGTGATTCTGTGACCAGATAGGGAAAGCTATCATCAAACAGCGATCAACACTGATCAGAACTAAGAGAAAGACACTGCTGAACATGTTAAGGAACAGAGCAGATGAAGTGAGCTTACACATGACCAGCCCAAATGGCCAGTGTGAGGTTACAGTATAGACTATGTCCAAAGGTAGCAGGGCACAGAATACAAAGTCTGAGATGGCTAGGCTAAAGTACCATGTGCTGGTGACTGTTTTCCTCATCTTAAAACCACATATCCAAATTACTAGAGCATTTCCACCAAGGCCCAGGAGGGATATCATGGCATTCATCACCGCCAGAGGTTCTGTTGAAAAGGGCTCGTTACTCCTGAAAGTCACTAGATCAATTGTCAAGTTATCTTCAGTTCCATTTTCTGCAGAATAATCCACATACTCTGTGTAGACGTAATCCATGGTGTCTTGTAAAATCCTCCTACAAAAGGTTAATCATTATTAAAATATTGACACTCCAAAATCCATCCCATTTAAAACAAATCTACATAAACCTCAGTTTATGTTATTGACAAGCGTATTACCCGATAAATCCACTAACACACATTTTAGTTGATTTAGAGTAGCCTACCTGACTTTCTGTTACCCATAGAAGATCAATCATAAATATTGGTTACTTCTATAAAACATGATGGGCCACATACAATGTTTTAAAATGCTTACCATCACAATGTTTTCTTGAGATTATTAAATTGATTAAGACAATACATGTAAAAAAAGATCCATCCTTACACTATAACAACTATTGTATTGTAATGAATATTTCCAGGACTTACCAATGAAAGGGTTTGGGGAGTTTTGTTAAAAAGCTGAGATCCTTTGTTTGTCCATTTCTCTTTTCTCACTTCCTTCTTTTTGTAGGCATTGTCATAAAAATAATGTTTGTCACCGCTTCCTTATGCAATGCCTAAAATAGGTATCTAATAATCATGTAATTTAATACTTCCAAGTCTTGCCTTTACCAGCTAAGAAGTATCTTTCAAGATAGATAATGTTTGTCTTTCGCTGATCTACAAAAAGTAAATGAGGTAGAGGTATGAATTTTCTTTTCTTAAAAAAGCATTTAATTAGATCATACCCTATAAATCTACTTTTCACATATTTTTTGTATCCTCCCCTGTTGTTTACCTTTTTGTGTTTTTGTTCTGAGTGAAAACATTTTTGAGCTCAGCCCACCCACTCTTAGTGTGGCAACTATAGTTGCCAAGGAGAGACAACTTACTCCAACGTTGTGATTCTGATTTCAGTCAATTATTTTAGCCCCTCAAAAGCATTCATGTTTTTAATATTGGACCATGCACTTCATCCTTGCCTTGACACAAATCAAATTTTTGGGTCTATTTTAGTTATACATTGATTTATTATTTTCTTTTCATTTCAATCTGATTTTTAAAGTAATTTATTGGTTTTACCATGCTATTATCAAGTTATTTTATTCAACATCGGAACGTATGGCTCTGCTTCTGGCAAGTCACATGCGGTCAGCTCACTCGGTATACCGCTTCTCTATTTTGCCTAGTCTGTCTTGATTTTTGCAGTTTAGGTTAGTGCGTCAGACATACAGCAATAAACATGGCCGCCAGTACAGTTGCAAATAAATGCCTCAATCCTCTTCTTTTTATCACTAGAAGGCTCTCTGCCCCGGAGCTAAGTCTACCTTGTTGCTATCACAAGAAGGTAAGCTGTTTTCTATCGTATGCTGCCATAGTCGTTTGTGGTATTGCGTCAGTTTATCGATACTTTTCTTCTGGATACTGACAGTTCTGCTTGGAACGTTTTGCTAGCTCATTCTAGCTATCTGTGACTTTGACAGTTCGGAACAACAAGTCTGTGTGACAACTCTAGTTCATGAAGATGGACTTAGACTTAGTAACATTATATTATACTAAGAAAACGCAAGAGTAAAAATGTTAGCCATACACATACGTTGTATTTACACAGGGAATCTTGGATTGTGACAGTTGTTGACATAACACATTTCAATAACTTGAACATTTTTTACTAATTAAAACTATCAGAACCACACAGATTATAAACTGCAGTTGACTAGGCTTTTTAAAAATTAATTCAACCAATGTAAGTCAACCTAGTCAACTTTAGTCAACCAAAATGTTTCTGAAGCTTATGCGCAGCAGCAGACTGCTTAGACAAACGTACTTTTTCTCTGCTAATTTATACATAAAGCTGAAGACGTTAAAGCCACCAAATGTGTTGTATCTTGACATTTCCACCTTTTTCAGATTAAAGTTGGGTTTACAATATTTATCGTGCAAATATTTTAATCATCAGCCGTCATCTCGGATAATTGTAATTCATCATATTCAAACAATTGAATTGATAATTTGTGTTACCGGCCACAGATAATTATAACACATAATGGCGGGTCAAGTTGCCAAGTTGATAAGCCTACTAATGCTATTTAACAGGATATCTGCGGTCGGTACTTTCGAAGCGACTTGTGTGTAATGTTGTCTCCTTTCCCGGTACATATTTGTTAACACTTTTAGGATATACTTTGAAAATTAAGCCTCACATTTGTACCTGCTTAACATTACTGTTCTGTACTGTATCTCTTTTGTAATAATTTCGTCATCGCTCCCAGAGTAGGATTCTGGGAGGGAGCACGAGGAAGTATCTATTGTGGGCTGTGCAATCTTGTTCTAATCTGTGTTTATTTCGATTTCACTTATGTAAGAATGAAATCCACTGTTGCATACCAGCAATGGGAAAGTCGTAGTTGCCCATTTTACTTATGAGTTTTTGCATATGTATTTATTGAAAACTGGTATCTGTCTTATTTTTTGTACATTGTAGTTTGATTAAAGGACAAGGAATTCTTCTGAATTGCATCATTAGGTGGAGCTCTTGTTCGACTTGTATGTTACTTTCTCAAGGTTGTGGATCACTATGAGAACCCAAGAAATGTTGGATCATTAGATAAAACCTCCAAGAATGTTGGGACAGGCTTGGTGGGAGCCCCAGCATGTGGAGATGTGATGAAGCTTCAGGTTAGTGGGTAGCTGTTTTTGTTTTGTTTTGTTTTTACCTTTGTTTGACGTTTGCTAATGGTATGTAGCGTAGTGTCATTGTGTCTAAAGCGTTACCAAACTGTGCTTGTAAGCATTTAGGCCTATGTCTGAATGTAGCCATTTTTTCGAATGCATAACTAACTAATGATTCAGACTTGATTGGCTGAACTTGTGTATTGTTGTCATATTTTTAGCAGTCATCTTTTTCTCTTCAACAGATTGAGGTGGATGACCAGGGGAAAATAGTGGATGCTCGGTTCAAGACATTTGGTTGTGGCTCTGCCATTGCCTCCAGCTCCCTGGTAACGGAGTGGGTAAAGGGTAAATCTGTACGTGAACATACAGCACTCATGTCACTTCCTCTGCTTCCTGTTATGTTTTGTGGTTCAAGAATCATTGCTGTCGTCCTACTTAATTTTTTTATAATTGAATTGACCTTTTCTCTGGTTGACCGAATGTTTTGGTTCTTTGTGTTTCTGGATTTAGATTGATGAAGCTCTGACTATAAAGAACACTGATATTGCCAAAGAGCTCAGTCTTCCACCGGTCAAACTCCACTGCTCTAGTGAGTTGCATTCCTGTCTTATTTTCAATCCAAGTTTTCTGTGCTAATCGACTTTGTAAATCTGTGTGCTTGGGCCATATTGTTTCATGAAATGGCCAGCTGGGCAGTTGGTGTGACATGTTAACCCTTGGCTTTTGCTGATTGGTGTGCTCTGCCTTTTTAGACTGGTTTGATTAAATCTCATGTTGGATGCGCGACTGTTAGTGACATGACACAAACATGAATTTACTTCCAATCTTGTATTACATATAAACTGCAGCAGCTATTCTATTCTGCTTATCACTGTGATACCCCCTTTCTCTTTTCCCAGTGCTGGCAGAGGATGCCATTAAGGCGGCCTTGGCTGATTATCGGTTCAAGCAACGCGACGAGAAGGTGGCGGTTAAAGCCAGCAACTAAGTGGTGTACTCTCATTTAGTCCTGGGCCCTTCCTCCACTCTACTGCCCAGCGGACACATACATATACATAAATATATATAATTAAACATGGATCTCCTTTTAAATATCCTATACAATAATAAGGGGGTCACAGGAGGAGTTCTGGACTCATGTCCACCTTAAGTGATACTTCTATAGCACAGAATTCACTAGCTCCCTTTTATAGTGCATGCCCCCCCCCCCCCCCTTCTCTAGTCTGTCAAGTAAACGCACAATGTAAGCTTTGATCGGCCAATTGGTTTGAAGTCGGGCCTCATTTCTTCAGGTGACAAATCGAGAGAGTGTAGAAAGTTTTTGGTTGTTTTTATTTGATTGCTGTTATGTATTTTTCGATGAGGAAATGTATTGATTATAAAGAAATATTATGCATCGGTGATAAGTAGTATTATCGTTAAAGAATGAGGCTGTTTGCATACCCTGTACTGGCCCATGTAGTATCATGTGTTTCAATAAAGCAATGTGAAATGTTGGAAGATTTGTTTTGTTTGGTTTCTTTGATATAGATTGTTACATCAACTACTCTGATAAACAGTGAATTCTTTCTGAAATAATAGGGTCTACACAACAGACAGTTGTTACTGTTGTCCACTAGATGGGATCATTTTGCTTTTCATTAATTTCCAAGGTTGCTGTAACAATTGTTTTACAAGGAAACCCACATTACAGCTGTGTTAATGTTAGCCTACAGCAGTTTTGGAAATGTCGCAGATTTTTCAATTAAAGACTATCAATTATCCTTCAAAAGGTTGTACCAATGCGAAAATACATTTAATATTTTCCTAGATATTAATTACATAATACATTTACAAAAGCATGCCCAAATAAAACCAGAATGTGGTGCCTGTCTGTCATAGGCCGTCAATTCAAATTGCAATTTGTGCCAATATAAAAAAATATAATTGTAGTTGCGAACAATTGTCTTCTACACTTCACGTGTTCACTACTAAATACACAATAGTTTTATGAACTCAAGATCATCGTGAAAAGATCATCAATTGAAATATATTCAGGACCAAAAAACAACTGGTTTCTACAATGTTTAAAAGGCTGTTTTCTCTCCCATGATCAGTGGCACTGTGGGAGTGCAGTCACTCTTTGTTAGTTGTGATAGAGACCTGTCGGTCTGCTGGGACTCTGAGCACTCTGAGTCAGATGGACACTCGGCTGACTGGGCTTCCTGCAGGCTGGTCTGTTCTGGGGGAATCAAAGGCTCTCGCTCTGGCCTGCTACTCTCTTGGGCTTCAGAGAGCCCACCCAGTTGACTTGGCTCAGGTGCCTGGGATGTTTCACTGTCTGTGCTGGGTGGCTCTGGCTGCAGCCGCCCTCCGTCAGGGATTTGATCTGCAGCGCTCAGACTGGGCTCCTGTCCCTTCCTCTCCTCAAGATCAGGTTTGGTAGGCGTACGGAGGTTTTTAACTGCTCTCATGATGTCTGCCTGGAGCTGTTTGCTTGAGTCCACCGGCTCGGCCTGCAGAGAGACAGATTCTTTCTGGGGTACCTCAAGGAAAGGCTTGCTACCCCCAGTTTTGTCCCTCTGGTTCACATACATTGTTGCTGGGAAGGAGGAGGGGTAGTAGGCATTGACCTTACGCCTGCGACTCATGAACGCAGCGCAACAGATAATGAAGATGATGAGGATGAGTAGGGAGGAGCCCACCAGCATGAGGAGGAGGTTAGCCTGCAGGAGGTCCAACACCCTGGTTAAGAAGACCTGATCCAAATAGGTGGGACCCCCTGGAGTGGTTGGAGACTCGGAGGTGGACTCACTGGCAGGAAAAGAAAGCGTGGGAACAAAGCTGCCGGGCTCCTCCCCATCTGCACTGCCCTCCAGTGACACGGGGAACGGGAGGGTCGAGGCCCAAATGCTGCAGGACCACATGACCACAGACGGTCCGATTAGAAGAAGTGTCTTCCGTAACATGTCCTCGGCGACCTACAAACAACCAAGGACAAGTATTGTGAAGTGAGTTGATGGTAATGAACAGCACTGAAGCTGTTTTTAAAGTCTTAGTGAACGAGGGTTGTAAACTCATATTACAAGATATCTTTGTATTTTGGACACATACGTAGTTATTTATTATTTATAATTCCTTGCAAAAGGGTTTAGTGAAACACCCAAGATAATCTCATGGAGACTGAATATGCTCTAATAAATGTGTCATGGGGGACAGCAGCTGAGTGTTGATGAGAGGCATACAGGATTTAGACGTCTCAATTCCAATCATAGCATTCCTCTCTGTTTTCCTCTCTGTGACGTTGTAATCACAAAGACACGCAAATGGTCATTGAACCAGTATGCCACTTTGAAGAGGAAGGTAAATACAGCTGTGTTTTTTGACAACATTTATGTTAATATGCCCCTAAATAATAATAATAATAATTGAAAGATGGTTAATCTTTATTAGATAACATTTTTCAGAGGAAGTTATTTAAAATCTAAACAAATCTTGACATTGTAGATGTGTAAGCATTGTTGATAATGTTCTTGGTATCAATTGTAGGAACAAATTAACAATTGCATTTATTAAATCCCAATTGTGTCCTTTTTTCATGTCTCAGGTCAGTTTACTAAGATCGATTGCAAACATGTTTTAGTCCTACATCTACAGTCGATAAACCAGAGAGATGTATTTAGTAGAGCTATATACATGGTGTTGCTTTCTTGGCACACTGAAAGATGACAGTCACCTCCATTAGAAAATTGTAGCAATTGCTATGTTTACTAAGAAATAAAAGGTGCCAAAATTAGAAGGACAAAGTAAAAATGCTCGTCCCTGAGATGTCAACTCAGAGGATAAGTTAGTTGAAATGAAACTATCCAGGGAAGCTCAGTTGGATTTTTAGAAATCAAGAGGATTGTAAATGCAACCTCATACACCATCAGTAATGAAGGTACCTGGTTGTTTAAGGGTATTGTCCAAAATACAAAAATCCCAAGTGTGATCCTAAATGCACAGTAAGAATCAAATCTGTTTTAGTTTGAATGAATGGGACATTGGGTTTACCATTGGCTTATTTGTTTATTAAAAGGATCCCCATTAGCTGATGCCAATGACATCAGATAATCTTCCTGGGGTCCACATATTGAGCCATTGAGGATAATAACCCAGTAAAAGTAAATTTAACTTAGTCAATATATTTATTACATACAGTGTATTTTGTGTAATGTGTGAAAATATTAAATAATATCCAGAGCCATATTTAGAGTGGACTTCTGGGTTCTTCTGTGTTTTCAACCTCTACCCCTCTTTGCTGTTTTGTGCTACTCAATGTGTACGGCTATATGTGTGACTGCACTGAACTCATCAGGGAGGGGCGGACATATGTATATAATCCATCACCTATTCTACCTAAACATAGGCATCATCGCTTCACACACACAACACACACACACACACACACGCACACACACACACACACACACAAAACACAAGGCAAATTGTATTACAAACTTTACCTAGAAATTATTATCGATTAAGTGCTCGTCACTGTTTAGGTGAAAAGTATCTGACTTCACTACTTCAGTACTTGAGATGCTAGTTTGAATAATCCATAATATCACATGAGCCTGACTGATTGTTTTGATGCTCTTCCACCATGATGATCAGTAGAGACAAAAGAATTACTTAGGTAAATGGAGGTTTTAAAAATGACTTACCACTTACTACGAATAAAATGTGTCTTTCCAGGCCTCCACAGAAAACAGGATTAAAGCAGAAAACTGGGCTGGGAGAGTGAGTTAGAAAGACATGCGCCCACAGCTCTAACAAGTAACTTCTGCGGTTTCAAATTTCACAGGAGGTTTCTCTATAGCTACAGAGAAAACGTTATTTGCCATCAGGACAGATCCCTCCCTCCACCTCTCCAGCCTTCTCCTCTTTCCTCCTTTCCTCAACCCTCCTCCCCCTGACTGGCCAGAATGCACCAGGGCCATGGCCTTCACACAGATTGTTCTTATTAAGGCAGCACTAGATTATAATGCTGGTGTGGGGGCAGGGGGCTCTTCTCTGCTCTTCTGCCCATTCACTGGGTGCTGAAGGCCAGAGGCAAAGATAGTAGGGCACAGCTCAACAATGAATGCTCTTGGTTTTACTACATCTAAAGAAGCAAGAACAAACAGTTACTGTTATAAATGATGTTCACTGTCCTCAAGTCGCGATACATGACTGAGTACGTCTTGATTTCCTTCCAGTTGTCTTCACAATCCTTTGCAGACCTGGTGAAAAGCTCAGGCCAGTTGGGAAACCGATGGTCTCTCACAGGAGGTTAATGTTTCCTGTGTGTGTACCTAACACCCAGAACAGACCTAGAGAGAGCGGGGGTGGGGGTGGTGGAGGAGGAGGGCACACTCCAAAGACCCCTCCAGAAACAATGAGAAGGGTGTTCTGTTCTGGAGAGACTCAGAGTTAAACACATGCCATGTGTGGCCACTTGAGGGAGAGAAGGCAGGAATGGTGGTGGTGTTTGGAGAGGAAGTCGGCAGTCAAAGATGACTCCATTGGAACTCAGAATGCATACTTGGCCAGATGACTGTAAACACTTTATCAAGCCAGATCAACCTTTATATGGTCACTGGGTGTTGTGAGGCTACGCACACTCAAAATGTCCCTTCGCCTTACAAGCTTTGTCCGTACATTTTTTTAAACTTGGCCTGAAGAGAATATTCGATAGCGCCAGGTTATACTGAGTTTTATGAAGCTCCATGTAAGTTTGATGTGTGTATGTGTGGTTGTCAATTTATTTCTACAACAGGAAAAATCCTTCTCTACTAATGCCAAGTTAGAGGTTCCAACACATGTTAAAACAAATCGATTCTGTTTGATCAGTCGGTGCCAAACGAATTTAATTGTAAGACAGGAACAGAAAATAATGTAAAATAAGAGCAGGAGAAACACATAAAAGAAAAGTAAATAATTTTTTTTAATAAAACAAATGTTAACTGATGTGGAAACTATCCATTGAGCTATTCAATTACAGATCATATGGTTTTCAACTTCGGATGGATTGAGCTTGGCTCGGGTACACACATCTGGCGCTAAGGAAACCTGTTTCCTTTTATGCATGACAGGAAATGAATATCAAATAGTCCAAGTAAAAAGAAAAGCCTCTTATAAAGTTTAGCAAAGAGCTCAGAGCATCAGGGATGGGAACTGCAGGGTCAATATTTTTTTTTGTGCCTTCATACAGAAATTTAAGGACAGAACCACATTGATGCTTCTGAACGTTTACCACAGAAAGCCATGGAATAAACACTGAAGCGCCCCATTCTTTTACTCACAGTGACATATTCTATCAGAGTCCGTTTGTGAAGTTGTTTTAGAAGAAAAGACAACATTAGTTTCTAAATGCATATAATAAACATATTACATTTTAAAAATACATATCAATTGTATACCCTAAATCCAAAAGACACATTCTGTAGAGGAAATTTTCACTGTCCTGGGGCATTGGGCTGCCACAGACCAGAGGGTAGGACCCCAACTGGTCAACCAACACCACTTTCAGCAGCAACTGGTCTCCCAGAGAAGGGAGAACCAGGATTAACCCTGCTTAGCTTTAGAGGCAAGCCAGATGTGGAATGCAGGGTGCTATTGCTACTGATATTGCTGCTCATGGTAGTTGCCAACAATTCTGTTCGCTGATATTTCTCACTATCGTCAAAATCCAGGTAATGAAGTTATACAACCATGCATGCACTACAACCCAAGTTATGTTATTATTGCAAGGATTACGCTAAATATAAAAAAACAGCTTTCCCTTGGAATTACCACCCAAACTGTTATGGTGTAAAAAGGTGCTCAGTTAACACATTCTACTAAACTTAAACTTAAATGTTTTTTCAAAAGACTGTCAAACTGCTTATGGTTAACCTCACTTGAAGTGTTACCATATGACTGGTTCTGCGCAAGAGATTTGCACAGTGTGTGTCTTCCTCTTCTGTGCAGGAGACTGTTGTGAACTGATGCGAAACCAACAGCATCGTAGAGGAAATAGTAATCTAAGTAACTGTTTCATATTCAAAGCATTCAACCATTACAAAAACAGCTGTCGTACAAATGCAGCTAAAAAGTGGTTATTTGTAGGACCTCTTTTCAGTTTAAAGTCAATTTAATGTTGATCGGGAACTTGGCTTATAAATTAAACTAGCATACCATTTAGAAAGTGCTATTTCTCTTTCAACTTGACTACACACTGCGGTCGTTTTCTGGGAGGAAGCTGTTGAGGGTAAGGTTATCTCCTCCCTCCTCGTCACTGTCGTCCCCCATTTGAGGCAGCAGGGCGCCGTTGCTTTTCAGGGGGCGATGTCTCCCATATGAACTTCTCTCTTCGGACATCAGGGCAGAGATACACACCATCTCTGTGCCCCGCTCGGCCCTTCTCATATCATACAAGTGTTTCCTGGAGGACAGCTTGGCGCAAAGAACGATGGTGCAGACCATGAAGATGGTGGCCATTCCGGCCAATGAGGCAACAGCAATCAGACATTGACCAACCAAATGGTTCCTGTGCGGTGGGGAGCAGGGTAGAAGCACTCCCTGCGGTGAAACATTGTTGGGGGCTGATGGTTTTATTGTAGAGGTATTTATCGTTGGAATAGGGAACTTCTTGGGAATTCTGGGGATCAGGATCCCTAAAGAAGAGTTGGTGGAGTTAGTTGTGCTCGAGACGGTGGACGTGACAGAGATAAGCGCCGTGATTCGGGAAGACTCGTCTGTGGTACTGGGCCTTGAGGTGGTGGAGGGCCTGGTGGAAGAGGATGGGAGTCCAGTCGGAGAAGCAGATGAGGTGGTCGGATTGAACTCAGTGGTTGTGGATGCCCTGGGTGAGCCAGAGGAGGAGGTTGTGCTGAGCTCAAAGTCCACAGGAGAGTTGGGAGTTGTAATGGCTGATGAGGACTGAGCTGGTGTGATGGTGCCCGTGCTGGATGGTGGCCCTGTTGTTGGGTTAGAAGGAGAGGTGACGGATGCCGTCATTGAGTTGGTGGTGCGCTCCCACGAGAGGGAAGTGGCGTCAATAGGGGAACTTTGAGATGTACTGGCAGACTCAGAGTGTGCTGTCAACGGCGCAACTGTAGAAGGTGTAAAGTGCAGTTTGGGAGATGTCATGTTTGTGTCCGGCTGTGTGTGAGGCGGGGATGTGGTTTGGCCTGTCTGTGCGATATCAACTGCATGGAGGTGAGATGGAGACGTCTGCAAGGAGGTAGTCTGTTCTGTAGATGGACGTGCAGATTCAACAGGAGGATGCGATGCTCTTGTCTGAATCATCTTGGAGGCGGGGGAAACACCCACACGAGGGGTAGAAGCAGAGACTTGGCTCGGCGTATGGTAGAGTATTTTTGGATTCGTTGTCTCTTCCATTGCCACTGTAGCCCAAGTGCTGCTCTGTGTGGTTGCATTCATGATCATATCCACCAGTCTGTTGGTGGCTTGGGTCTCTGCGGTAAGGGGACTGTAGCTTCCTGTGGATTCCGTGGCCACAGGGGCAGGGAGGAGGTCGGCTGCACTAGGAGTTGGAGCTTCTGCTGGGGAGGTCAGGGTTGGTGCTGCGGTTACTTTGCTGCTCTCTGAGATGGATAACAGCAGTATGCTCCAGAACAGAGATGGATATATCCTATTGTTCCGTAACATCATGGACTCAGTCCTGAAACACAAATAACACAATAACTTTAAATTGAACAAAGTAGAGCATCTTATGTGACACTGTATATGTTACAAATCTGAATTAATTTATGGAAAAACCAGCACAGCAGTTTTAAGACTGTTGTTGTTGGTTGTTGAAACCTATTCAATGTACCAAAGCAACAATGTGACTGAGGAGTCTGATGACATCTACCAAACTGCACGTTACACCTTCTACAGTTGTGCCGTTGACAGTTAACTCTGAGTCTGCCAGTACATCTCAAAGTATGTTATGAAGAAACCCTCGCACGGATTACCACATCCGTGTGACAAAAAAAACAAGAAACCCAAGATTACCAGAATACCAGAAGTGGATAAAATTATGGGAAGGTTACAAACTCTCATTAAATCAAACATTGTAATTGTTGGTGTAGAACTATTTTAACGTTGCCCCACTAGTTTTTCCACGCTCTGAGCCACAAGACCCAATAAACAGTCAACCAGACGCAGATAAACTACTTGAAATGTCTCCCTCTCTCCAAATACTCACACTCTTTTACCTTACTAATGGAGAAGTTCAGGAAAGATGAGAAGACGAGACAGACTGGAGCTTACAACAGGGATGCCGAGTGGAGTCGAGAGCATGTCTGTCCCATGGGTGTTGTCTTGAAGTAAGTGACAAACACAGAGGTTCCACTACCTGGTATGAAGAAAGAGGAAGTGAATGTTTCACAGCTCACCAGACGTTGGCCAAACTGAAATGTCATAGAGAAGTATAACACAGACAGTACTGCCGTCAGATACAAAGCTTTGGGCCTACATGGAGGGACTAAATTATATAAATGCTATATGATATTAGCTGTTAGCTGACGGGTGAGAGGTGTACTGATATATAAAGACAGAAAAGTAACCAGGCCTATTACTGTCCTGTGACGGAATGAAAATGCAATTCAAGTTTTGAAACCGGACTCCATGGAAACCACCACTTCCTACTCTGGTGAGTCAGAGTTGAAGTGTATAGATCCTCTTAGTGATTCAGCTGATGCTGTTGAGAAGTCATTTTCATATATTTTTCAGTTAACCAAGGCAAGTAATTATAAAGGTTTTGTAATTAGTGTCAATACTAGGATTGACAACCATTACATATAATGTATTATGTAGATGAAGAGCAATGGCAAATCCTGAGATTGTGGTGATACCAATGGAACAAAAAAAGGCTGAATGCACCACCCATTACAAAACACGACATCTAAACAGACATGACCTGCAGATTAACAGCCTGAAAAAGCCTATGCAAAAGATTTTAAGAAGTGAGAGAGAGGGGGGGGGATGGAGGGGGAGGTGTAGAATTAAGTTAAGCAAGCCATTGCAAAAATTATAGTCTGTCTCCCTCAAATACAGAGGAAAAAGACAATAATTTGCACCAATTAGATTTACTTGATAGTCTCACCAGCAAACCGTTTTAATGTTATGGTATATTATCTCTAATAATAACAATCATTCAAATATATAATTTCACCATTCCATTTGACTGGGGGAAGCATTCTACAAAACAATCCTGCATGGGGTCTGGACCGGAAGACCAGCACTAGACCAGTCACTTTTATGACAAAAAAAAAAATTCCTTCCCTATGCTTTTGAAGTTTGTTTAAATTGTGCAGCAGACTGACTTCAGCTATAACTAAGGTTCATTAAGTGGGTTTGGGGCACCTCCCTGAGCAGATACAGGAGGAGGTTCAGGGGAGGGGTCAACACCTTCAGGCGGTCACCCAGACACTTGACGAGGTCACCCAGAAAATGGACCACTCACCATCGTCGTTTGGACCAACGCTGGTGCATCTGACTGCACGTCTCTGCAGCATGAGTTCCAGCTGCCACCCTCGGAGAGCTTTGCACTTTTACCGACTTCGCCATAGAGTTCCGGTCGCTGGCAGCAGAGACCAAATGTACATCGGAAGCTCTGATTCCTGGGTTCCACCATGGCCTCCCAGAAGAGCTCAAAGATTAACTGTGTAAGGGAAATTTTGGCATCCTCACGGATGTTCAAGCCTAAGCTGTTGTTCCAATGTGGGGGAAGGGTCAGAGTGAAGACCAGGTCACGAAAGAGACAGTATGTGCCTTTTGGAGACACTGAAGGCTAAAGTTTTGTGTCTTAGACATAACATAAAGTGATGTCTACGTGTCCTATCCACTCCCCTCCACCTTGACCAATGGAATGATTGTTTATCTTAGACCAATATACTCGTTTCAACCTCGTCAACTAATCAGAACTTGCCGTTAGACTGATCTGACCGTAGTAATTTATCTGTGTACTGACTCTGACTCAGACTCTGTAGTGATCAATACAATTTTACTTGATCATTGCACGGTTTCTCCCTTTCATTAATTGTTTTTTTTATAGATTGAAATTATCCATTACAATTGGCTGCCAGTGACAACGTACAGGATCAGGACACCTTGATTTCCTTGGCCATCCGCATTGACAACCGGATGTGGGAGAGCTATCTATGCTGATGGACTCCAGCAGTCAATTCTATACACCCAGCCAGCACAATCTACATGGAAATGGACCCAAGCAAGATCCATGGTGTGGAAGAGTGGCCTATTCCATCCTCGGTTAAAGAAGTTTCCTGGGATTTGCAAACTTCTACTGATGCTTAATCAGGAACTTTGGCTCCATCACTCTTCCACTCACAGCTTACCAGGCAGTCTACGTGACCCTTTCATTGGTCTCTCCAAGCCGCTGCTGCTTTCAAGGAGCTCATGCACAGGTTTACCTCGACACCGATCCGGCTCTACCGCTCAACGCATCAGAATCTGAGGTCGCGGCAGTTTTCTCCCAACGCCGTCATGCTGACCAAGAGCAGCATTCCTGGGCCTTCTTCTCCTGCCGTCTCCCTATCTCTCTCCAGCCAAAAGGAATTATCTCGTTGGTGACCGGGAACTACTTACTGTCTCGCCAGTCATCCAGGAGGGACTCGCATGGCCGAGTTCATCCAACAGCGCTATTGGTTGCATATAGTGCCATAGATTCACTGTGCCAGTGCATTGTGCAAGTCAATGACTGGATGTGCTTGATTTAAATAAAGAAAAAACTGAGCTAACTATCTCTGGTGCTAAATAGGAAAGGCTGAAAGTTAGCATGTCCATGTCTCTGACCAAGATAGAAATTTTCGGGTCATAAGTGACTCAGATCTAAGACAGCCACATCAACACAGTTGTTGCTAGACTTTTAACAAAAAAACCACATGAACACATTAGACCAATACTTAGATTGCTAAACTGGCTCTTTATGTCAGATAATTTATTTTAAAATACTGTCTCTCACCTTCAAGTCACTAGTTAATGAGGGCAACATACATCACTGACATGCTATTACCAAATTAGATGAGAGTGACTTTAGTTACTTAGCAACAACTAGCTGTAATCAACTTCCAGAAGATCTTAGACTAACTCCAAGCCTAACAACCTTAAAATTCAGATTAAAAACGTGTATGTTCTTGATTGTTTTTGCTGAATTGTTCTTAACTCAGCAATTATATTTCTTGTAATAGCTTTTAAGTCATTCTCGTTAGTTTATTTCTTGCTTTGTATGTTCCTGCTCTCCTTATGTAAAGCACATTGAATTGCCTATGTGTATGAAATGTGCTATACAAATAAATTTGACTTGACTATAAGTGGCACTTCTCGAAAAGAGTAGGGGTGTCAACCCTGGTGTTCTGGCTAAATTGCCCAACCTGTGCCTATATCAATCTTCACCACCTAATCATTCCTTCAGCTTTGAATTGGCAGTTAATCCCCTCTTCCCATGCCCCTTGTGGCTCTCAGTAGGTCATAAACTGATGTGTGGTGAGTAGGTCTGGCGCAAAATGGCTGTCGTGGCCTCACCCAGGTGGGTGCTACAGTTTGGTGACCAAACTGTGAGTCCTCCTCTACGGTGTAAACCGCTTTGGGTGTCTAGAAAAGCGCTAGATCAAATGCAATCAATTATTATTATTGTTATAATATATAATTTAAACTGCACATTTCTCAAAGATTAAGAATCCCCTATTTGAAGCAGGAAAACAGAACAAAGAGTTTATTGTGGAGAAGACATTTGCATGAGTAAAATCTTTATTGCATGCACAGAACTAGTCGTCAGAGGGTTCAGTGAAACAAGTGCTGAACGTGTGGTCCCTTCCCAATGCTATACATGCACTGAAGAGGGCTGACTTCCATTTGACCCTTCATACCAGTCACAGAGTGACAAGAGGCACCACTACATTTACACAACATTTACACCAGAGAGAGAGAGATGCAGTAACACCACTGCCTCTAACCCCCCTCACAGCCCATACGAGCAGAGGCCAAAATCCTCTGAAGGAGACCCTTCACATTCAGTGACTCGATGCTTATCAACATAAAATTGTATTTCACTTTTGTTTGCAACAGTGTAACAGCTAATAGTTTGAGAGTTTCCTAGTCTTTTGACTAAATCATTCTATTACAGTCAGTGACTGGAATGTACAACAGGAGAAGACACACAAGAGAGTAGATGTAAAAGGAGTGCATGATACCACACACCATTCCAATTTGGCAGCACAAAAAATAATGAAGGAATATGGCAATACTGATGGCTACATAAAATAGTTGAGTAGTAAATACAGACTTCACATCAGAATGTTCTTTACCACAATTTCAAAACAATAATAAAAGAGTAAGACTTTTCCATCAACAAAATTGGCAGTTATTTAAATGTGTTTTATCCCCCAGTAAAAAGGTGGACAATAAATCGTAAGAGTTTTTGTTTTCTTTCTCAGTGTTTTGGGGGTAAATGTGAACGTATGATGAGAAACAGAATGTTCATCCTGGAATGTGTGCTTGGGATCGTCGCGGAGACGAAGCCGAGCAGGAACATGAAAGCCGAATTTGGAGAATTTGGCAGACTGGCCCCGTCCACTTGAATCTCTCCCAACCAATGAGTGGTCCTGAGAAGGGGGCGTGTCCTACATAGCCACCTTGGCGACCTGATCCTCCAGTTTGGCGATTCGACGGTCCTGAAGGGTGACGAGGTCCCTGAGTGATTTGACCTCTCGCAGTAACTCTTCCAGTTTACCTTCGTTTTTCTGAAAAGTGGCACAGAACGACAGTTTACCAGACCAATTTTATGCAAACCAAATAGGCTTCATAGTTCACAGAAGAATTTGGTTGTCTGTTCAATTCTTCTAAACTCTCGTTTACAGTTGGAGGATAGTATCATTGGACTTACTATAGAAGGTTGTGGAGAAGCTTGCTTGTGGGCTGGTGTGGTGCTGTCAGCTTTAGTGGTAGGCTTGCTCTCCAGCATGTTCTTCTTCACCACCTTGAGTTCACGGTTCTTCCCAGGCTGATAGCCGTTTTTCAGTGAGATGAGTATAGGGTCGCCATTTTTCCCATCGAACCAATCCTCTGCCTCCAGCGCACAGTCTGGGCCCGCCGTGTCCGGGTATAGGTCGTCCTGGAATAGATCCGACTGTGTGTGTGTGAGTTTGAGAGATAGACAGAGGAAAAGAGGTTATGGTCAGATGGGAACGATGGACTATACATTAGTCATTTAATTCAACAAACAGCAATAGAAGGGGCTCAGAAAGTAAATAATCTTTTCGTAATAGTTTTTGGTTGGTCAAATCTAATAATACAATATAAAATGTTTTGATAATTATATGCTTTCATCCTGTATACTAACTAGAAGACCTACCTTGCGGGGGACTGTCATGATAATTGGCTCACACTTTCTCTCATGCAGTTTATAAAACCTAAGTAGAGAGGATGTAAAAAAAAAGAAACAAAAAGTCAATTTCAAAAGACTTAGATATTACAAGAAAAGATTATAGTCTAGATGAGACAGCATGCAAATCCCAAACAGTACAGTGGCTATGGCTGGAGAATGTAAACACAGCGTGACTGTCCCCTGGTGGAAAGAAATGCTATCTCTCGACTTCACTGCCTTGGCGTGGTCCCTTTCCTCTTTACACTGTAGTACCTGGCAATCTCGCATTTGTTGACATCCAGGCCTCTTTTAGGCATATATCCCATGCCCCTCTGCGGCTCCTTGCTGGAAAAGGTGTTGAGGTAGTGGACAAACGGGGCTTCGTCCGTGATCTCAAAGTACCGAATACTGCTGTCGCCCTGAAGTCAAACAATTGCACAAATCCAACTGAATGTGGAAACCTTATTGACGAACTACTGATGACATCAACAATTTAGTTACTTGCTGGAAATGTATAAAATACATCCTGCTCACCTTGCCACACAGGTAGACGACGTTGGTGTCTGCGTCATAGAAGGGGAGCAGCACTCCATTACTGGTGTCCATCTCGTGAACTGAAATAGGCTCATCCATACTTTTCTGTCAACAGAGGATAGGATTAGCCCTAAATACGGTCATACTGGGGAACGCAGTGTAACCGTGAGGAGTGACTGTGAGTACGTTTGGCGGCTAACATACAGGGTTCCACAGGGCTAGCTGGCGCTCGCTCATGCGGCTGAAGCCGGTGGTGAAGATGTTGCCGTCAGCCAGGAAGATGGCCCTCATTGGCCGGGCTCCTTCGTGGGCTTTGTCCTTCTCCTAAAATGTACACACGCACGCACCCACCCACCCACGCACGCACGCGCACACACACACACACACACACACACACACACACACACACACACACACACACGACATATAAAGGACAATGGTGTTTAGCACGAATGACAATCGTACATTCTGTTCTTTTGTGTGCAGGTAAAACGGTCGCTTTTCACTCACGCCCACTATCTTCTCCTTGCGCGGGTCGATGACGCGGACCTTCTTGTCCTTGCAGGCGGTGCAGATGAGGGCGCCGTTGCGGCTCCAGCAGGCGCTGAAGATGACATCAGGGTGCATGTCTTCCAGATTGATCATGGCCTCGCCCGTGCCCACGTTCCAGATGATTATCTGGTTGTCACAACCTGATAAGACACACATACACAGGGCATGGCATGGTCAGACAGCATACGTCCAACTGTGTTTAGAGCATTGCGTGCAGAAAAGAAAAATCACAGTGTAGGAACTCCTTTCAATACCAACAAAGTCGACCACACAGCCAGAGGTGATAGTAGTGGCTACCTGCACTGAGGAGGACGTTGCGGGCGGTGGGATGCCAGGTAACGATGCCCACCCTCTTAGAGTGGCCCTCCAGCACCACCACTGGTTCAGAGAGGGCACTGGTTAGCCCATTCTCAGGGATCTGCCACACCTGCAGACAAAGACATGAAACAAACATAAGACACAAAATAAACATAGTGGTCCAAGACCGTTCCAATGCGTATCCTTAATTCAATCAAAAACATAAGTGATAATGAGACAAATGTATACATATTGAATAGGGATGCCTTAAATTAAGAATAAATAGATGGCAGCACCTCGATATATAAAAATATTTTGCCTCTCAATATCCTGTCTAATAATTACAATTGCAGTAACAAATTGAACAATTTTAACCTTTTATGTATTTACGTAATATTATGTCTGGAAAACCATGCATTGTGTGAGAAAACTGACATACCGACAGCTAATAACATGCAATAGAGGACACTTGTTGCTTTTCAATTATCAAGGAGACTTGCAACGTTTTAGGATACCTAAATAAATACTAGCCCAGAACAGCAACACTGTCATAACATAATACATATCCAATTGCAGTCACATTAGGTATCACTGCTTGTTAATGCAAATATCCAAAGAAAGGAGCATGTATCCACAACTCTTTATATAAAACATGCAGTCATAGTCAAGTGGCTGAGTTGTTGATAAAGTGACTCATGGAAGGTTTGCTGGTGCCTGACGTGCTGGTTCCAACGTCTCAGAGACGGCTAACCTCCTGGGATTTTCACACACTACAGACTCTACAGTTCAGTGCCAGAATAGTCCGGGGGAAAAACCAAAACCTCCAAATGAGCAGCTGTTCTGTGGGCAAGACCCTCTTGTTAAGGACACACGTCAGAGGAGCATGGCCAGACCAGTTAAGGCAGAAAGGAAGGTCATGATACAAAAATACTAAGATCCTCCTTTAGAAAAGAGGTGTGTTAAAGGGCACCTCTAAAGGACGTATGTGATTCAGCAATGTCACTTCGTTTACAAAGAGAGTTAACAAAGAGAGTTAACAAATAGATAAGTGGTCACAGTGTAATAGGGGTAAACCCCTAGCGTTAATGCAACTGCTTCACTGGACACCTTTATAACTCACTATACCATATGGAGCTTTAAGCATGTTTACATACGCAGCGATTATTTTAATATAGCGCATATCATGAACTAAAAATGTTTAAGGTGTAATGATTCAATTAGAATAACTAAAAGGGACCATTACAGGGGCCTTTACAAGCATCGTAACACATATTATCTCTGTGTTGATTAAGAAAAATCTCAATAAAAATGTATGTCCATTAAAATATGCCTTCTGTAACTACCAATAAAAAACATAATACATTAAATAAGTTTTAAGTCCTGTCACCCCCCGGGTAAGAAAAGTCCTTCAACAGTGAAGTGGTTAATATAACACTACTAGGTCTTACCATGACAGTGCAGTCTTCAGAGCCACTGGCGATGACCAGGTCATTATGAGGGCACCAGTCGATGTCCAGCACAGGGCCCGTATGACCACACACTGTGGGGTAGGTCTTGTCTATACGACCGGTCTGTGGAGAGACGGGGGGGGGGTCAGAACACATGGCACAATGAAGAAAGATGATCCATGTGAGCCATGAAGGCACAAAAAGGGCCTTCAGATCCTGTGCTCAATACGTTTTCACAAATTCAAGACTGTGACTTTGGTCTCATACGTTGCTGTGAATGTCAAGGACATGGCGAAAACGTTCCATCTGCTGTGCCCTGCACATGTCTTACAGAGAAAGCACAATACTTCTGCATGGAGAAATGGACACAGGGCATTACTTTAAGCACACAAGCTAAATCAGCTGGGGTGGTGGTGTTTTTTTAACTACCCTACAGCATCGTCAAACAATGTGGGGACTGATTGGATTAGAACCTTTGAAATCCACGCTGGCTGGGATTCTTAATAAGAACTCCCGCGTCCAATTGGTTGTGGCTTGTGGATGACATCATCGGCCTTAGGGTCAATTGATGACCCCTTGTATCGGCTAGGGGCAATGAGTAATGACCAGGGCCCTACCCACCTCTTTCTCCCTGTTGTTGGGTCTTTGACTAGTCCACCCTGAGACACAGGCCCTGTCACAGACCAGTGGATGACGTCACTGCAGGGTTCTCAGAGAGTGGCTGCCTGGTGTATCCTTACCTCAGCACTATTCACTGCATGGTATACTACACTGACTGCATATTTTATACATATCGGACTGATATATCTTTAGCTCACATACTTGGAATGGCGATAAACGGTAAAGGTATTTACTGTCAACGTTTTTTTTTTTAGATAGATCTTATGAAGTGTTTAGTCTGCCTCCGTAACGCTAACCTCAGCATTTTCCCATTGGACTGCTCCTGCAGTGTCTCTTTCCTTGGGCTTATCAGCCATTCACAATCAATAGCAAAGCAGGGCTGCTGCATGTGAAATGCCAGAAGGCTGTGTAAGTAAGAGGCTGTCTGATGATCACATAGCTGACCCCCATGGGCATGCCCCGCCCCTTGGCATGCTCGCCACTATGACTGTTGTCACGGTAACCAGTTTCCTCGAGGTGAGAAAAAAAAAAACGTGTGCCTGATCTGCTTCGCAATACATCGGACAGTGCCAACAGACTAACATTGGCGGGCAAATCACCTTACATGAGCACCACAACTGAATAAATGAGTTGTCCTTTGAATCTAGTTTGATTAGAGTATTTCTTCTTTGAAGTGCTGCTCTGGAGCTACACCCAGGATCAAACACCACCCTAAGCCTAAATGCACCAGTAATGTCTGAATAGCCTTGGTTAGATGCTAGATATTGCACGGCTAGACAATACAAAACTGTTTTTCATTAGTCCAAGTGACAACCCCCTGTGGTTCGGTAAGTCCCAGGTGAAAAAAAACATCCAAATCTCATCAGCTAAATAATAGCAACAATAGCGAGGCCTTTTATTACAGGTCAAATATCATACAATGCCACGTATACAGTTCCTAAATTAAGTAAAGTCAACTAAATACATTTTGACCTTGTTGGCAGGGTCCGCTAATTAAGTTGGTCATACAACTATTAACCTCGGTTAAAGTCTCCTTCTCATCTCCAAAGTCATCTTCTGTGCAAACAGATTTCCATGTGTTTTCGAGATTTGAGAACTCGAGTCAGAGGAAAGGGATTCTAACAGATGTTAAACCAGATGTTTAAAAACACCCAAAAAAGGGGTTGAGTCAGTGTGTGCATCCATCATAACAGACCACATAATATATACAGTAACTGAGCATTTGTGGAAATTATTTGGAAAGTAAGGCTCCTACAGTTAAATATGAACATGTTTCACCAATCATGCCTTATTACTACACTAAATATATACAAATTCTTACTTTTACCTAATGCAGTTATTGTTAATTCTTTTGGGGTGGACTAAATGATAGATCTAATTAGCCAAGTGGCCTAGAATGTGCGCCTACCACCCCCTCCCCCTGCATGTATCCCGGGCTCAGTGATGCAAGTCAAACAGGAGGGTGTAGAAGCATGTGGAGTCATTCTGAAGCCCTTACAACAAATGAATGAGATAGATTGATTGTTCATGGTGTTCGAGATTACCCACAGCCACGGGCTTTACATCCGCAAAGTCTGCAGCAGGGTAATGATGTGTGTGTATATATATATAAAAAAGCCAAATTAGTGTTAGGGATTCAAAGGTTTATAGATAGTTTTATTTTCTCATTAGGATATTTTGTAAATCAGATGAAAACAAAAACCAGAAAATTTATTGGAGATCCCATCTTTTGAATTTTGAACTTTCCTATCCCTGAATTCACTGGGCAGCATACATTCGTTCAGCCAATAGTGAGCCAGATAGGAAATGGTCCTGTAGGATGACATACACAGGGCTAGACTGCCATATATGGTCAAGACTGTTGGTAGCAGCGGCAGGCTGGTGGGTGCTGAACAGGAGGGGAGAGAAATAGAGACAAATGCAGTTTTCTTCTGCACCCATCTCCTTTGTACATGTGTGCACATATTCACTGGTTACTTACTAACATCACACAGGGACAAGGCACTTAAAATATTAACAAACATTTTATAAATAAATAAGTATAAATAATCCACAAATGTATTATTAACTATATACTAAAAATCAAAGACCACTTAAATGTGACCTGAGGTCCAAATATAAAACAAAATACAAATAACCTGATCCTATGATAACCCACAATGGTCATCCAACCATGATGACAAAAAACATGCCCTGCTCCTTCTTTTTGGGCATATATGGATATATTTGATGTTAAACATATATTAATATAACATACAAATTGTAACATTTGAACAGCTTGGTCCGGTCTTTGATTTGTAACAAATGTGTAACAAACACGTAGATTCACACACATTTGTTTTAGGCTGCCACTGTAAATAATGATTTGAGAAGGAAGAAAGATCAGACTAAGCAGTGACCAAACTCACCTTATTGAGTGGGAGGACCAGAAAGGCTCCGCCTCCACTAGCCTCTATGATGATGGCGACAAACTTGGGGTTGACGGCGCAGAAAGAGCTGTCCCACGTGACCCGCGAGACGCGGATGTCATCATAGCACTGGTCGTTTTTCACAGCCTGGCCAAAGACATGACGGAACTTGCTCTGTCGCACAACTCGCCTGAACATATCTGCAGTGACAAAAAAAAGAATAAGGAAAAAGTTGTTTTCTATAGAAAAAGTATGACTTGTCATTATGAAACAGAAGCAATTGCAATGCTTGATTTTCTTGAGTTCTTTAAGAAGTGTTCTGCTACCCAGCTAGCATTGTGTGCCCAGTATAAAAATATTAGTATGATGATTATTACCCAGGCACTTGCTGTGCCAGGACGCACTGTAATCTCTTAAAAAATGGACAAAAACTGTTTGCTAGAGGCCACTTCCATCAATAAATTGTACACACATACAAAACGTTCGGTGTATTTACATTATATAGCTGATATGTAATGGGAGTGAACCTGAGAGTAAACTATCACATCGCATACACCAAAGATAAAAACAATGCTCTTGTTAAATCTAACCAAGGAGGTGAACAACAATGCCTGTGAAAGGGCTGCATTAGCCGGCTAGCTAGCCAGATGGATATCCTACTTTCCTATCTGGCTTGATGTGATTGCTTAGCAGATTTAAAAAGAAAAGTAACTGTGCACTACACATAGGGGAAGGTGTAGATATGCAATTTTACGTTAAAATATTTGTCTCAATGATAGACAGGCTGACACTAACGTTATTAGATGGCAATACTAGTTAGCACGCAAGCTATCTAGCAAGCTACGCTAAATTAGAACATAGCCCACCGCCAGCAATCTATTATGACGCAAGTGCAGATTTTATCCATGGTTCTGGCTGCTCCCATTCAAGTGGATGAATGGTGCACAGCCTGGCAAGCTAGATGAAAGATGTGCTGCAATGGTAACAGAGACCAGATTCTTCTCTTACCTCCTCAATCTATATGTTTTCTGTAAATTCGAGGTAATCAATCAGAAAACATGAATCTAGTAGTTTAGGCGAGCCCTTATATCCTTAAGGATGTCTCTTATTTCAACTATCGTCCAGCCGTTCTATCCTCCCTTGACTGAAAATCTATGAACCGGAAGCAACGCCCTGTTTCATCCACACGTCTTCCATTCAACATTAAGCAAATTATTGTTTGGGGGGTGGCTTTGATAAATTTTAAAAATGAACATTTTATGTATTCGAATGCGTGTAGCATGATATAATGATATTCAAAAAAAATTTTGCCAAAATAATCATTATGCTCGCCATCATCATCATCATCATCATCATCATCATCATCATCATCACCACCACCACATACGTAACCTTTAGCATGCCAATGCCACCACAGATACCCACCAGCATCACCATCAGAGCCCACTACTAAAACCCCATCTCTGAAACTGATTTTTACTATACAATAAAAACCTCAACTGAGTCAACTATTTAAGAAACATCCGTTTTCTTTAATGAACATAGTGCTTCACAATCTATAAATGAGCTGATCGGCACACAAATAGTCATTCGAATAGTAGAGGAAAGACAATGACTAGGTTTTCATCCAGCTGGTGTCTTAATAAAATTTACCTCATGTGGTAAGACTAAGTATTGCCAGTAAGATGTATATTCAACCAGCCATGGTGTATCCAGCCATTTAAAAAGAAACCCCTCATTGGTAGCCTTGACATGGTTTATGGAGTGTCAGCAGATATCTGTCAACCATTCTTTGCAGTCTCTGTATGTCAGTCTGAGTTTGACTGTGGTTGAAAGAGAAAAATATGCAAGCTTTCAACAGTACTCAAAGTTAGCCTTTTTTTTTTTTACCTTTCTTTGGTGCTGCATTGGTCTCTGGTGCTCGCTCTGAAGTTTTTTTGGTGACGTCAAAGGCCTTCTTCATCTGGGATACCTTAAGGTTAGGATTCTGCTCCAAAACGCCTGCCTCGGACTTGGACTCTGAGGGTTTAGACCAACCCTGGTGCCTGACCTTCTGGTGCATCTGGTTGGTCTCCTTGATGAGTTGAGATACTGGCCTATAGCTGACAGTCTCCCTGTCTTCTGACGTATAATCCTCAGTGTTCTCATAGTCATCATCACTACTCTCACCCATAACATCAGGCTCTCTATGATTGTCAGGGTCACTGTGATTCCGGCAGTCGGCCCTTATATCTGCATGAGCCTCAGGTTGATCATCATGCCACAAAGTAGGATCTTCTCTGTGTTTCTGGTTGTCTGCTTGGCACGGTGCCTCTTCAGGGACAGAGACTATTTCCAAAGACAAAAATGGATTTGGGGGTTTTTTGGGCACAGGAGGCGGTAGTCCCTTGCTTTGTCTCTGCTTTTCTTTGAAGGACTGACTTTGAAGCATGTCCAGACTTCCGTGTTCTCTTTCTGGTAAATGCTTAACCAAGCGTGCCCAAAGATCGAAATCAATCATTTTTCTATACTTGACCTCCCTCTTTGAGCCCTGTGATACCTGAGCAGGTTTCTGCAAAGCGTCAAAATCAGCTGACAGACGGTGCACGTTAGTTGGAAGGGTGTAAGCGTCACCGACGTCGTCCCATAACAAACACATGTCCTGATTAGGAGGGCCGTCACACGGCTTATCAATGTTAAAATTGTATGTGTGCCGCCTTCTCTGCTTCTCGTGGTCTTTACTTCTTCTGCGCACCTCGGCGGACTGTAGTTGTGCTGCTTTCAACTTTGCCAAGGGATTCTCAGGCTTTTTAGGGACAGGTGGGGGTGGACCCTTTGTTTTAGAACTCTCTCGGATAACTGAATCTTGGGTCGAGGTACCCGATGCGGTTCTATCGTGCCTCGTGTCCATCTCAATGCTGACTTGCGCTGAGTCCCTCTCAGGTAACGGGTGAGCTGTGGGTGGTGAGGTGGAGCAAACACGCTCCCTGTGCCTAGTCACTACCCGCCTCACTGCATCATTCTCCTTATGTACCAGCAGAGGGAGAGCTGAGCAAGGGATGACCTGGCATTGTTCAGTGGATGGTGAAGGGACCGCTTGGAGTGTTGCCATGTTGGCGCCAAAGGTCTTGACGACAGTTTCAGACAGTAAGGCCGCTACTTTGGTGTTGTCTATTTTGTGCAAATCTTTAACAGAGACGAAATCTCGGCCAGAGAAACACCCATTCATATTTGCAGTATCGTTTTCGTTAGGATAAAACTTGCAATGTGCTTCCTCAGACAATGACACTTGATCAGGCTTTTGCTCTCTGTTCAGTTTAATGATACGATCGAGATGCGTACTGTTTTTATGAAACCTGGAGGTCCTATGTGATGAATACTCCAAGTCTTTCTCAGTGTCTCGAGCGCTGTGGTCTCTCTCTGCAGTCTGTCCTACGGCCCGGGCAGCTGAGCGTGGATCCTCAGCCCTCTGACACCTGATACCTGCTGCTTTGGCTACACCCGTATTCATTCCCTCTGAGCAGGCATCGGTTGTCACACGTGCTTCTGCGTCGTCTCCTGAAAGCTCAGCTGTCCTGCTGGCAGTCTGTGCAGATCGGTCCATGTGAACCAGGACAAAGTCCTCTTCAGCGGCATCAGACAGGGCCGCCAGGTCCTCGGGACGTGACTTGCGAGCCATAGCCAGCTGGATGTGTCCTGCCTGCGATCTGCTTCTCCTAACCGTGTTTTCTACAGCAGGCCCTCCAGTCCCAGTGACGGACCTCGCCTTACTGCCGGAAGCTCTCTCTGATGCGTGGGGCTCTTCAGACCTTAATGTCTCTTTGGGACTCAAGTCACTTTGTGACCTCGGTGCATTACGTGCTCCAGCACAGCCTCCTCTGTCCCCTCCCTCAGCCCCTCCCACTGTGAGCGCGGGGCACGCCTCCTGGCTTAGCATTGAGTTAAGTGGCTGCCTGGTGAGAGAGTCTGTCAGGCCGCTGACGTTGATCCCCACTGTACTCCCAGCGCTGCCATAGCTGCTGTTACTGGCCCCGTCTCCGGGGTCAGCGATCCTGGCACCTGGATCCAGCTCGGCCCTCCGCGCTTTCTTTCCCATGCGCTGGTTCTCCGACACTTTTTCCAGTTTCTGACCCATTGCCTTTGTTTTTCTCACTGTGGGCGAGACAGAAAGAAGCATGTTACCACACAGCGGTGTCTTAGTCACGGTAATTGTCCACTGACGTGATGAAGGAGAACGGTAGCATGCTTGCAAGCCCTTAGTTTGACACAAGGTCGTGGATCAAGTCTATTTCTCTACTCTACGCTCTCTATTTCTTTCTCTCTGACTTCCTCTATTTTGGTCTATCCCTCTATTGCCCCCTCTCTCTTCAGACTGCTCTTTCTATCTGACTGTATGGAATGCTTTGGCGGCTATAATTAAAGTATGTCTAAATGTCGCTAGTGAGTCACAGGGCCAAAAGGGAAGCATGACAAATGGGATTATGGATCAGTCACCAGGTGTCAAGGTCAAATGAAACACAGAGACTGAACATGAACTAAACAACACTATATTGCTGCCTTGAAAAACAAACAATAAGGCTAATAATGGAGGCTGACCCATCGTGTGCAGAGCCCCTCTCTGGAGGACTGACTGCCAAAGGGTTTTGTATGGGAAGGATTGTATGTACTCTAATATATTGTAACAAATGCTTATAATTTGTTTATTAAAACGTTTCTTTTTATTGCCCTAATTTTTTAATTTTTATTTTTTTGTTTAATAACTTTCCGTCATTACCTGCCTTTTAGACAAAGCAATGCCACGAAACAAACAAGGTCTCAATCAGTTATAAACTCACCCTGTATAAATAAATAAAATGATAACAAAGAAAACAATATTAGAATCTTTTGGTGACTGCGTGTGTCTGAATGAGATATGAAACATGATCAAATAAAATGAAGGTTCGGGAAGTCAGAGCCAGTCATTGTTGGAGATCATGCACTCTAAATTAAGCGTTGGGAAACGGGGCTTTTTGTCATGTGTCCTCTTCTTCAAACCCAATTGATGTTTGGAATTGTTTTGACAACAGCCACAACATTAAAGGTTGTCTGGACTAGCAGATCTAAGTCACAAGGGTCCTGACTTGTGAACTGGATTTTCTCTATGGCAGGGAACTGATGTGGACAGATCCCATTCACGGACATGATGAATAGCCACAGGGAGCTTAATGGAAAGGAAAAAAGCTCAGCAGGCTTTAAACTGGCATGCACTTTCAGTCAAGCCATGACAATGTATTACATATTATACGGGAGCATGATACGGACCTACAATATAGACACTTGAGAAATTGCCTTTTTTAAGTAGTTGAATTATTCCGTACAATGCCTTATATTAAAGAATAGATTAGGAAAAAAAGTCAATAAATCCATACGTATTGATTATGTACTAAATGATTCCAAGGTGGGACAAGTGATTGAGGAGCGACAGGTGACAGAACTTCTTGACCCCTTCTAATCCTGCTCCCTTCCTCTCCAGCTATTTCAAGCCGACGCTGTGTTGAGAGCCACGCACTGTTTATTTTCAAGCGTATCTATTTAGGCAACAAGTCTAGTCTAGAGCCTGTGAAGCGTGCAACTATATCCTTTTAAGTACATAAAAATAAGATAATTTGCTGAACATGCATCCAGCCATCTATTATGCAGTAGCTCTATGCCATAGCATCTATTCAAATATGAAGACATCAAAATGTCCAGGCTGTATATAGATCCATCATACAGTACACTAGCTAATATTACACAACAGTACAAAACATTTCATTCATACATGTTTTCAAAATATGTATATGTATGTATGCCATTTTTCAAGTATTTGGTTGAGGTTAATTGGTTGTCTACTCTACTACACATACAGTAGAAAAGAGCCTATCTGGGTTACTTTTTACATTTTCTTTTCACTTTAATTCATACATTGCTGTAGCGACCAGAGAACACTAGAGTAGTGTTCTCGTGACTAAGGCCTTTGCACTGGTATCTAAGAGTATGTTTTAGGGTCGGTGTCTACCGGGTCTTATAATGACAGTAGCTTGTTGTAGCTGCGGGCATCTGTGATGATGGCCATACCCAGATATCCCTTCCTTCCCACTTTCACATGCAAAATCACACCTGAAAATAGTGGACATTAGAAGACTTTGGATTTAGTATAAAAATTTAAATAGCCGCAAAGTCGTGAGATAAAGTGGTTTTAGAGAATAAAAACAACTATCATAATATTGGAACAGAGAAATAACAAAATTATCGGATAAAAAAAAATGTATATTCAAATTTCTAATACAAGCAAATGAGTCTCAGATATGCACGGTCTAGTTTGACAATAGAGTTGATGGTGTCCTGCAACAGAGTACTGGGTCGTAAAAAGATAACCAGCCAAATGCCTGTCCTGTGACCTCAGAGGCAGGCCATCGGGGTGCAAACATGGAGTTTATTATAGCTTGGAATAAGCACTGTAATGAAAGGAATGGAATGCCTGAGTGTCCCTCACTGCTAGACTACCATGCCATACCCAATAGAGCCCGATGCCCCAGTCTGTTGTCACGAACACATACATTTCAGTCTGTCTTTTCCTGAGAAGGACACATTGTGACATATTTAGAGACGTCTTTGTAATCCCCAGCATCATATTCACTATGTGAATTAACAATCAGTATTAAATAAATGGTCACACCTTTACCTTTCGACCAAAACAACACATTGGAATCATAGCCGGTACATTCTACACCTCAGAGTCAGAGGGGCAGTACAGGTGGGAAGGTACTCACCAAAAACAGAAGTATGGAGGTTACCTGCCTTCTGGATTCCTGTTGCCTTACAGAACCACAGTCTTATTCTTGGTGAGTGCCCTGGCTCCACTTTCACCAGGCTCATACAGTATATATATGCTGCCTTGTGTATCCCTTCCCCGTGATGTCAGAAGAACTCTATTTGACTAATTCAATAAAACCACATTCAGGGCCAAAGCCAGCAAGGAACAGTGTGAGCATGGGCTAGTGGGGCTCTCCACACAAAACAAAAGTCAATGCAAAAATCATACATTTTTACTTATTGAAGACAGCGCTATCACTTCTCATTCATATCTTGTTTATGCAGTGATGTGTCTATATGAAATACGAACACATACCGCCTACTGATCGGAAAACAAACATGATTCCAGGGATCTAGACTCAACAGCTCTACCACGTAAACGGTTCTTAAATGAGGACCATCACTGGCTGGTTAGACTGGACATAGAGATTCAAGGGCTTTGTTTGATGAGTTTAAGTAATTTTGAATAGACAGCATTCATTGCAATTTGACGACGGAAAAAAGGATGGGATTTCTGCATGATTATATGATGTAAGAATTTGATGAATTAGTCAGAGGAAATGGTTTATTTCCATGTTACACATTGAACTGGACATTATTTTAACAAAATGTAAAAAAAAAAAAGTGCATTACATGTTTCACATTGCAAATGTACAGTACAGTGCAAATAATAATTTACAGCATAGAAAAGAAAAACACTACCAAATCAATAACAATCTCAATCCCACTTTGATGGCCTACATTTTTCATTCATTCACCTCATCAGCATACGTCAAGCTCTTGTTTATAAAGGGAGTCAAATGAGATGAGAGAACTTGTGCTCTTACCGCCCTATAAAAACTGCCTCCCCCACTATTGACTAAATACTCCCGGTTAGAAGGATTGTCAGTTTAATATCCTTTCTTTTCTTATCCCGTTATAAATTCACCCTAAATAAATAGTTTTAACCCTATCAGACATTTATGCACATTCGATTAAGGTCCGGGTGTGGGTTAACATTTCCGACTTGCACTAGGACACACACACTTTGCATGTCTTTTAATATGTACTCAGAAGTAAATAGCAAGGGCATTGTGATTATCCTGGGGTGCTGTTTGGGGCCAGTTTTTGAAAAGTATCCTTTCACTGAACACTCTGATTCACAACAACAACTCTGCAGAGCCTGCAATGCAGTAATGACAGGGCTAAGGCCAAGGTTAAGGCACTTATGTAGAAGAAAAAAAAATAATTTCTAATAATGATGCAAACAATTCAACATAGTGCAGTGGTATAAAGATGCCATATGCAGCTTCTGTGCATATCACTTTGTCCTTTTTTGCCAATGACCTTTGGTTCTTCCACTTTGTTGTGGTCAGTCAGCAGCCCAGCACGTGCATAGACATCTGCTCTTTGTTTACTTCGTAAATCAGGTGCACAGTCTAATGGACAATTATTCTTGACAGCGCTGGACAGCAGAAGCGTGAGAACTTATACGTACATTGTACAAAGCGGAAGAATACTGCATATTGCACGTTGAAGTATGTGTAACATTAGCATCAGCGTTTAATAAGCAGTAAAAGAGACACCACCTAGACTGCATTTGTTTCCTTGATCAAATGACTCTCAACCAAACTGGACTGAGCATAATAGGCCGCTGAGCACAACTAGCTAAGATGGAATACTTTAACCTAATCATCAACCAAGCAAGAGGAGCCAACATTTAGTTTCATGGAATAGCCGAGCTTTCATCATTTTCGGAATAACCATGGCCTGTGATCCTCTAATAAATCTTCATTTGAATTCAATGGCATTAGCTTAGTTGCTGTAAACAACCTGCATTGTGCGTCACAAGGGTCACATGCTCTTAGAGGGACAGAGGCGACCCTAACAGTGCCCACACTTAACCAAGCAGACCTGTTAACTGTCCGTGGGTCAGTGAAGAGACCAAGCTATGGATCAGTGTAGTTGACACAGCTTGTTCTTTTTACACAGACATCCAACCACTATACTGTCAAATAAAAACAAGAAGCACAATAAATATTTTGAGTATCGACAATAAGCTGTTGAACAGTTATTTTGCAAATATCCCGTACTCATCTTCCTCATATGTCCAGAGCACGTCATAGCAGTAAAGTAATAATGTTTGCATGCGCCTGCACACACTAGGACATCGTCCGATATAATCCGAGCGCTTTCAGAGTGAAAAATCAGGTATGACAAAAACCTTTCAATTATGATCTAGCATTAGAAAAAATAAAAATAAATAGTAAACAGTATAAATAAATGGTATAACTTCAGGGTGTTGTAACACTGTTTTAAAGAATATCAAATGAAAACAGCCCCGCATTGAAACAGCCTTAAATGTTTATGTGCTGTAAACTTCATACAATAAACACAGAACTACTTGGGACATATAGGGACTGCCACTAATGAGCGTCATAGCTTCATAAAGCAATCAGGACCATGGAGAATGCATGTATTTCTCAGGTTGGTCTGGCTTACATTTCTTGTTTTTATGTACTGTGTTATAAACACTAATTCGTTATTCTACAGGGAGCACTAGCTAAATCACATTACCCGTTTGTGTGCTGCACGCAGACAATGCAGGAGTACACTTGGACCTTAACTAACTGGCAAAAAGCAAATATGTTCTAAAATATCTCTCCAAATAAATACCTCCAAATCCAAATAATCAGCCCATGAGCAAACGTGCAGCCTGTGACAAATTATATATGGCAGAACTGGTCCACACAGCACAATTCATTGTACAGACACAAACGTCTAACAATTCAAGTAAAAGTTGTGCAATGTTTTTAAGCATCTGTGGACTAGTGGCACAACATAGCTTCCCAGGAAAGCAAAAAGGAAAAGTGAGGTTTAAAGAGCAAATGATGGGATGGGAAAGCTACAGAGACACGTGAGCATGATGTTTAGAGTGAGACGAAGATGATGCATCCGACTTTCAGCATGACATGGCTCTGACTACATGGTTTAAAGGGGACAACAAGAGATTGAACCTTGCTTGATCCCACAATGGCATTTTGGTAAACCCAACTCTAAGCTTCTAGCTCCCTCTAGAGTCTACACGGTACTTCCAAAAAAAATAAAGGATTTCCTGTAGAACGTAACATAAATAAATATTCTTATTCTTGAGTGCATTTCCTTCCCAACATCCACAACATGCATATGAAGTAAAGTTTACCGCCTAAATGATGAGGATAGCGAGCAACTATACTGAACAGGCTGGAGGACGGGAGACATGAATCCATTATAGACTTCAAAAAGAGGTTAGGGGCGCACAAGTTACCAAAACAGTCCTCACGGTTAGCGATGCGTTCATTTTGAGGTAACACTGCTCTTCTTGAAGACGTTCAGGAGACGTTTTTAATAGCATCCCTCAGCCTTCCTGTGAACTGAATTCAGTGTTATTTGGGATTCTTATAAGCAAACCCACTCTAAAGTAAACGGAGACAACAGAGATCCATTGTTTTCTTGTCCAAAGTGCTGCATGATATCTTTCAGAGGGGTTGCTGGAACATTTAAGCTTTCCTCGCAAAAACTTCCCAGAGGTCATACAGCCGTACAGTAGTGCTGTACAGTAGACTCCCTCAGGCCAAACCAACTTAAAGGTGGAATCCTAGATTCAACCGGTCTGTCAACTGACATACAGGTAGCAAACATTCAGCTCAAAGGTGTACCACGGAGCTCTGACGTGTCCCCGGCCGTGGAGGGGCCAGTTAGGGGCTCTGCTGCCACCGCCTGGGTCTCGCCGGGCTCAGAAGGGCCGGAGGCTGACATGGAGAGGTCCTCGGAGGAGAAGGTGAGGCCCCCCAGCTTAGCCAGGGAGTTGGAGCGTTTGAGCCTGGAGGGCACGGTGAGGCCAGCCAGCCTCATGCGCGTCTCGATCTCCTGGGTGCGCTGTTGGACCAGGCCGGGGCACCCTCCAGACACACTGTGCAGGCTGTCGCTGCTCGAGCTGCGGGTCAGCGTGGAGCCGTGCGGGGAGGACACGGAGGTCCTGATGGGGGCAAAGCCCTGTGGGGGCCATACCGGAGGGTTAGTCGACCGAGGGTCCCCGGCGACAGCAGGTGGTGTTCCCGACAGGACAGCCATGTCAGCTTCCACCTCCATGTCCTCTGCGGAGGCCACCTCCTCCAGGTTAAGGTCCATCTGTTCAGCCAAGACCAGGCCGGAGAGCCTGTCCAGCTGCTCTGCCCTCTGCCTCACCAGACCCTGCCCGGGTCTCTGGAGCTGGGCTAGGGCCTCCATGTCACCAGGGTGCTCCACCCCTATCCCCAGAATGGGCTGCGGGGCTGTTCGCTCGCCCTCCAGACTGAGTTTCAACAGCGTGAGCTCCGTCACAGCCCCCGTGGCCACCTCCTTCCCCACCCGGGGCTCCTGCTCCTCCTCCTCTTCCTCGTCCTCCTGCAGCTCGTCCATGTCCTCCGTCTCCAGGGAGCAGCGCTCGCGGGGCAGTTCCTCACAGCTCATTGGCGACACCAGCCGCTGGCGGTAGGCCTCCAGGCGCGCCACGGGGCTGGGAAGGACACAGGGGGCACAGGAGGAACAGCGGCACAGACAGCCATGAGGCTGGACCAGGCTGTGTGGGGCAAGCCCAGGGCTGGGGGCTGGAGCTAGGGCTGGAGGCAGAGAAGGGGTCGGTGCAAAGTGTGTACCCGGGGGGTCAATGCAGATGGTGGGGAGGTTGGTGTGGCGATTGGGATTAAGGCGATGGGTGCGGCCTCCAGTCAGGCGCTCACAGCGCCGCCCCTGTGGCAGACGCAGGCAGTCTTTACAGGACTGGTAAGAGGGCTTGACTTTGTATGGGTTTCCTGTGCTAGCACTGTCCTAAACAGGAGAAAGAGAGAGAGAGGGAGAATAGGTGGTCAGGCAGAAGTTAATTCAAGTAAACCACAGCACTAAATTATCCAGATAATGGCATGGTATGCCCATAAGGACTCGTCAAAGTAAAATCTACATAACACTACAATCGGTTAATGTATCGAGTCATCCTGTCCTAAAATGTTGAATTATGCAGATAATGCTAATAATAATGTTATGCAGCTGTCCCAGAGGGTTTTCTCCACTCACGTCGAAGGCGGCGGGACAGCTCCGCTTGGCAGCCAGTCGGTTGCTGTTGTTGGTGTTGAGGTTGGCCAGACCCAAGCGGCCCTCCTCCCCCTCCTTTTTCCCGTCGGCCTCTCCGGCGGGCCGGGCCAGCGCCGCCATCTCCGCCTCCTCCTTCTGCGCCTCCTCCTCGTCCTCTTCCTCCACGGTGCTGAACTCCAGCCGCAGCCTCATGTCCTCCAGGGGCTCCAGGCGGCTGCAGGTCTGGGCGGCCGTGCCCTCCCCGGGCAGCGCCAGCTGGGCCATGGGGAAGCCCTCGTCCTCCAGCAGGGCGTCCCGCTCCACGTCCTCGATCTCGATGAACACCTGCTCCATACCCAGCAGCGGGGGGCCGCGCACCGGCGTGGAGGGCTCGCTGTCCAGCGCCGTGTCCGACAGCCGCCTGAAGTAGTAGTTGTAGTTGAGCGGGTCCAGGGGCTCCACCTCCAGGCCCATGGCCCGGCAGGGCGACGCCCCGCAGCCTCCCCACGCCTCATCCTCCCTCTCGTGGGAAGACGATCGGAGCACGGCGGTGTCCTCGCCAGGGACCTCCAGGCCACAGCACTGGCCCGAGGCCTGCAGCTCCTCGGAGGTCTCATCATCAGCCTCAGGCCTCCAGAGCTTGTTGTGACGCTGTTTGCTATGGAAACAGGGGGTACTCCAGAGTCAACGCCAAACACATTTAGTCATTCTAGGAAAACAAAGACGCAGTTTAACCATTTAGAAGAATCATTCATTGATCTTGCTCTAAAGCCTTATAGAAAAGTAAATATCAGAGAAAGGGAAAGCTGTACCACAAGTACAGACGGTAATTTAACGTCCCATGTGACCTGACCCCTAGACAGTAAGGGTGTTCTAAATCTAATGAAGGTGTTTAGCCCATGATCATCTAGCAGTGAATAGGACCAGTAAAATCACCCTGAGTCTGGGTTCATGGGAGACTCCGGTTGACCCAATGGAGGAAGCCAACACTCTCACCTGGCATCCAGGATGCCCTCGTACTCAGAAAGCTGCCTCATGAATCCTGTGTTGGGGCGTGCTATGCTTCTCTTGTGCTTGACAAAGGTGTAGGCCTTCTCCAAAGACCAGCCGTACTCCTTCATGGCGTAGGCGATGACCGTGGAGGCAGACCGGCTGACCCCCATCTTACAGTGGACCAGACATTTGGATTGGTTCTTCCTGTAAAATCAGAGTAACACTAAGAGCAAGTGACAACCCTACTGTTGGTTTAAGCCACTTTTTGGGATTTTAAGTTGTAGTGGAAATAATAATCCTGCAAATATCTTCATAATAATTTTCTATAAATATCTTCTGTGATTTGGGAAGATTAGACTCTCACTTGGCTCTGACAATAAAGTTGTAGGTCTCGTTCCAGTGGGCGAGCAGGTCCGTGGCCTCCTCGTCATACACCCTCACGTTGTGGTAAGAGAACGTTCCTGGGAAGAAGTTGTCGATCTCCCTGGTCACGTTCAGGATGTAGCCCACTCTGTACCAAAAACACCGACCATCGCTTGCCTTTTAGTACGTCACATATTTACAAATTCACGGACGATAAAAAAAAGGAGGAGTGATGCGTTATACTCACCCACATTCCTGAAGTTCCTCGAGGTTGGAAGCATTCCACTCTGAACCCTGGAGCAGGACCAGACAGAGACGAATGACGAGGAGTAATGGGGGTTATGGTCAATGGACTGGTGTGTTGGTGTGAAGATGAGTAACTATGTTGGACATGCAGCAACGGTCTCACCAAGTAGAGGTGGTCAAATATCAGCGTGGCCTTGTCCATCTGACCCAGGATCAGCAGCATCTCGTTGTCGATGAACTCCTTGTACTCCTTCAGGTTACAGCTCATGTGCTGCTCCAGCTCTGTACGGATCTGAGGAGGGGGAGACATGAAGAGACAGGCGTTCAGACCTTCTGTCAAACTATTCTCCTTTGATGCGTGAACTCCGGCCATGTGGTCGGGTGGCACTTACTTCCTTGGAGGTGACATTCTCCAGGTCTTGGAACATCATAATGCTCCGTAGCTTGGCTTTGATTTGACACTCTGTCCTCTCTCTCTCCGTTGGCCTGTGGAAAATTAGCCATTGGCCATGTAAACACATTTGTGTTATGAAGGGTTGTGCAAGCCCATGAGGGACATGAATCAAACACCTGAGCTGTGGCAATGCTGAAGAGGACCCACTCGAAGACAGGGGGGCTTACCGGTCTACAAAAATGGCAGGTGAGTCGGGTCGCGTGCTCTCTAGGTCTGTCATAGCGTTCCACTCGTTGATGGAGCTCTGCTCCGAGCTGACACAGCTCTCATAAAAGCCCATCCAGGTGAGAGCCATGCCCCCGGGAAAGTAGTTGAAGCGCCGAGACACCTCGCATACCTTGTGGAGGATCTGCAAAGCCGACCTGGGGGCAGAAACAGCAGAGCTCAGGCATAATGGGAAAAGGCAAGAGACAAGATGAGAGCGAGCCTAGGATTCTAAAAGGTCAGTGCCAGAAGCAACCATCAACTGATGCATGATGCAAGGACTTGACAGCGTTAGCAGGGTAACCAGAACCATACTCCAGATTGAGTTACTTTTGTTTTAAATTATAAAAACCATAAAAGTAATGTATTGACTTGACAAGAAGTGCTTCAAGGCTAATAAAACGTAACACAATGACTTAGTTTACACTTGCCAATCATCAAATCTTGAAATCCAAATAAATTGCTGAACACAACTATCATACATGAATTTCCTCACCACATAGCCTGCACAGAAACAGGCTTGAAGACATGCGATCGTCCGGCTGTGGTCACACTGAACCCCCTGGGCAGGTGAAAGAACAGATATCAGTCTGATAGAGAGATGTTGGAATAAAGTGGAGCCAAAACAGAAACAACAGTATGGCCTGGTCCACGGGATTATTAACAGCAGCACAAAACAAGCAGAACATTCCTCCAATAAGGGGGAGAACTTTACCAGGTCAGCAAAAACTCAGCTGCCACACATTGGGAGGTAAATGCCTGCAATTCACTGTATTGCCAATAGAGGCCAGAAAAAGAGAGTTTTGTTTGTATGGCGTAACGCAGCGGAGCAACAGATGTTTCTGCAGCTTACATGGTTTGAGGCCAGCGTGTAACACCACTCACCCATCTCCATCTAAGTGGATCTTTGTGTCACTCCACAGTGGTAACACCATCCCGATCGAACAGTTCTTACTGCAAACAATACATAACGAAAATCAATGATTCCCATTGAAAAATATCATCAAAATAAAATGTGCATGCCACTAGTTTTTTTAGATGATGGGTGACAACCTCTAAGAGGATTGGGCGTACCTGTCTTTATCGGTGAAGTCCATCCCTAGTAGGATGTTCTCTTCTGTGTCTTGGCGGCCGTTGGAATACACCACCACCATGTAGCGCACACGGTCTGACCAACCGCTCTCTAACCGGACAGCCTGGGGAAGAGGTTGAGGTAAGAACGACATACCGTACACAAGTCTCAGTATGTGTTTTACAAAGAACCACAAAAAAAAAAACATCCTGCTGACCAGTTTAATGCGGTCCTCTGAGCGAAGGGTGTTGATCATGACCTGCAAGTGTTGAGGTAAGTCACCTGAAAGAAAATACATCAACAATATAATGATATATATGTCCAAAACAACACTTTACTGTGCATCTATGGCCCGTCTGTGAGAAAGACTAACTAAAACCCTCACAGTAAACAAAACAAAACATGTCTGCACAGGACCTCACATTTCGACGTCTCAAATCTTTAAAAAACCTTGTGAGTACAGATAGGAGGACCAACTGTGTACCAAAAATATAATCTCTAGACTGGTAAAACTGATATTGAACACGCAAAGAGGGATGTATGACACACTGTACAGTACAGCAACAGTTACCTATTTACCATTTAGATACAGACGCGTGCCAGAGTTATGACTAGCACGGATATGTTCCCCTTTGAACCTAAGCAATGTCCTGAGCACATTGTGATTTAATCAAAGAATTTGGCAACATCTCATCAGCGTGTTTGGATAAAGCTAAACTATGTAGGATAGGTAGCTGGGGGAAAAGAGATAGGATTGAATGGGAGATGATAGCACTACTATCTCCTCAAACACACTGCTTTAAAACTATCCCATAAGTGGCATAGGCACATATGCAGGAGCAGCACATGCACATAACTATTCTGAGGTAACAACATCTGCTGCGGGCTGGTTGGTCCAGCTTGGTGAGCTTATGTCACGTCATGATGGGAAAATCAAACAGGTCTTATTTAGAAAGCTTTGCCAGATCATCCTTCTTCTTTTCAACCCCATTTGAAAGAATGAATGGAGGACTGTCACAAAAATGTCACTTGGTCGCTTGAGGGAAAACTTTGATTTAAAAAACAAGGCAGCCACAACTGTGGAATGACATACTAGAGCTGGACTTCAAAGCTTGCTAACCCTTGCCTATACACAGCGTTGCCTTTGTGCCATTGAAAGGTTTGACCTACCTCAGCAAACAAAAGCACAAAAGGTGCCTTGAGGAGATGCAGCCAAACCTACCCGGGACTGATTAGCCTAGAAAACTACTTAGGGGTGTGGGGATTGAGACTGATACGTCTTTGAATAAGAAAACACATTATATTATAAATTATTATAATAAATGTATTTAAAATATAAACACAGTATGTTATACAATTTAAAGAAATTAACCTCTGTGAGAAAAACACAGTAAAATGTACTAATTAAAAAGTGTCTGAATTGAAAACGAAGGCTTTTTTGGGGGTAGAATTATTTTTCTTTATTTGGTGATTTGGAAATTGTCAGCTTCATTGCTGCATGTGTTATTTTATCTTTATTATATAAATATGTTACGTGTTCATTGATAAGGGACTGCTTAAAGCTGCACTTCACAAACTAGCATGCCGAGATGAGCATCTTTTTGTGTGTTTGCTCCTGTTTACCTGCGTGTTTGTGGTGTGTGGGAGTCCTGGGGTCCTGTGCGCTAGTACCCTGCTGCAGAAAGAGGGCCGCTCCTTTGACCATGAAGAAACTCTCACTGAGGCTAAAAAACAGTCGAGATGAAATGATATTAAGCCATAGTTAATTTTACAACCAATAATACCAACCAATACTGTACCTGCAATTTACCTTACCATTGACATCACACAGGATGTAACTCAAAACCCTATTTACCTTATTAACAACAAGTATGCTTTGTGTGTTGGCCTTAAATCCTTCTACCGATACAGCTACATTGAGCTAGCTGTAAATTGCTTTTCAAACGTTCAGCGACCAGAAAGAGGCATAGGGAGGGCATGTAAGGGGGCATGTCAGCATGTAACACAGAGACTTTGACAATACAAGTCAATGCACATAATAAACAGACTGAACACAAACTTTATTACGTTCACTGACATTCCGCACAATCATTTTACCCAGCAACATATTATGTCGTGTCTATCAACGCACGCACACACGCACGCACGCACGCACGCACGCACACACACGTGTGCCTGGACAGAGCTCTTGAGTAGGCAAGAGGAGGTAATCAAATGGCCAAAACACTGTTGAGGAGGAACAGAGTGTGACTTTGTCTGTACACAGCCTTGTGGCTTCTTCTACTAGCAGACAAAGCCTGGTGTGACTGAGTGGGACCGTCACAAGACCTTTTGTTCCATTGTGTTACGTAGTATCATTGTTTCTATTCAGATTCCATTAAATAGAGATAGTTTGTGTATGATGACGAGGAAAGTTGTGACAGTTAAGAGTAGACAACCTTGAAAGGAGTTCAGCAGCCTGCAGAAAAGTGGAGAGATGTTTCTTCTGAACTTTAAAACCCTATTCTTATAATCAAAAACACTCCAACTGCTACAGTGTCCGAGATACAATCAGAAAGGAAATCATATATCACAATTTATAGGAAAAAACGTTACACGTTTAGGCTACTTACAACATTCATAATCACTCATATATGTACAACATTCATAATCACTCATATGTGTATAACAACATCAAGTGTATCTGCCTCTGACTCATTTTGCTGCTGTAAGGACTTACATGCGACAGACCTCCCTCTGAGTGAGCACAGCGTTCTCCACAAAGTGAGGCAGCATTGTCAGCATGGTTTTTTGCGAGGGCTCCACTATGAAATGCATCTTACCGGTCACTGTTTCCAAGTATCTTTAAACAAAAATATAATTTCTGCCCTTAGTCTACTCTCCACATAATTGACTCCCCTTACTGAACTGAAGAAGGTCTCTGAAACTAATACAGTCAGTAATAGCTTATATAATTGTCCAAAACACTCAGAAGAAAGTCGCTTCTCTGTTGATCCGCGTCTTTGAGGGAACAGCAGATCGGATAAAACTAGTCCAGTCACGTATCCCGTCCAAGTCTGGTGGGCCTGTCTCTCTCCAGCCCATAATAATCCTATCTGTCTGAGAGGTCAGAATGCATCTGGTCTGTGCGTGTGCTGCCCCAGCATGTTCCTTACCCACGAGCTGCAGCTTATCTCCGCCTCGCAATGCGCGCCTGAGCAATTAGCACTCCCTCTGCAACCCCGTGCCACAATAGCCCCATTCAAGCACAGCGTGCTGCGCTGCCCGTTGGGCTTGAAGGCGGCACGGAATCGTGCTCGGCTCAAGTCATAGAGCGGGACGTCTGAGTGGCAGGATGTCAGAGGATCTCTAGTGATTCTCAGCCATAAGTAAACACGCAGTCCACATGAAGGCTGTAGGAACTCTACATCCTTTCATTACAATACTAGCTATAAATGGACAAATTGGGAGTGCCATAATTTGCACAAAAAAAAACTGAGATGTACTACATCTTGTACTAATATTTCACTGGAACACCCTGCCACTACTGCGCTTACAGAGACACACAACAACATACAGTCATAAGGTCAGCTTCCTGTATAACTTAAACTGCAGTTAGGTTTTCTGTTTCTTGGGAGCTGGGAGAATCAAGGGCTGATGTAGGGTAAAATCTGGATCAAGTTTCTGCCTAACTGAAACAGTACGGCCCGTTGAGGAGCAGAAAAGCTGACACCACTGAGTCCTCAGAGCAGCTCTATTCTCATTTGGTCCTATAGGAGTTTCCATAATCCGTGCCTAAAATGTTATGGCTTACACAGTCTTGTTACAAACATAATTATTCCAACAGCACTTTCTAAGAGGAATGTAGAGTAAAATGTTTTGTTAGTGTTTACATCTTTTGGCACAGACCTGGTCAGATAGGCTGCGGCCGGTTTCATCCTGCACTGATTAGGACAGTCTTAAAACGTAAAACGTAGAGTTCAACAATTAAGCCCTACATTAAAATAACCAAACATTATATTACATCCTTTGCAGGAGTTCCTTGGTGCTACAAATAGCTAGTTTTTAATATGACAGTGGTTTAACTTCAATCATGTATCTCTGGGGCAAACTGATTTAATTTGTAATGATATGTATAGTACAATTATGGTAGTGATGATTAAAAATACATCTTTGGGACAAGCATAACAGTGTTTCCTTGAAATTAGCCTCTGGGAACTGTTTCAAATTAACAACAACAGCTTCAACCACATATCTGTTTGAATAGCAACAATGTCTCACTTGTACATTTTCATTTCTACATGTGTGAAATACAGAAGGTTCAACATGTAAATAACACATCTTTGGAGATTTTTAAGGTGTATTTTGTCACTTTTGACAGAGACATGCTAGCCGCTACTATTGGCTTACAATCATTGTGCTAAGCTAGGCTACACTTACCTACCTACTTAACCTAAATAGGCCTAACTCATTACTGGACGTACAATCATAACATTGAACAATCATCTTGTCTGGTACAAATATTTCTTATTTCCCAAATGGCTGAACTTTCCCATTAAACTATTTAGTAAAACATTAGAGCTGAAGCACAGTCTCCCACAGTCTTCCAGATTACTGACTGATTGTCTTGGTTTTTATTTATTAAGTATTCAAATAGAAGCGCTTCATACCTCTGGTTGTTTTTCCGGTCATCTTCACTCCCAAAATCCTAAAAAAATTAGAGACACAGTTCAGCTTTATGAACTCAAAATACAATGATTTCCTGGTCATATCAGTCATGAAACACAAAAACACTGAATGGCAGACGATGGATGTTTACCATTGCAATGCCTTCAGTATTTGCTTATTTTCATGATTTCAAAAGGTAGGCTACTTGTGCCAACCACTCTGAGGTGTGTTGTAAAAACACAAAAACAGAGCACGGTGGTCAATGTTCCTACCAAATAATAACATGTCCAGTGTTGAATAGCAATGCATTGTAATGATGTATGACATCATTGCTGCACCACTCATGTTTTAGAGAAAATGTGTGTGTGTGTGTTTGTTTTACTTTCCCTGCTTACAGTAATATTATTAGTCGATTTTATTTATGGAATGGTTGTGGCAATGTAGTGTAGCTCCGCACATTGTGCATGGATGGTATGCATTGACTCAAACAATTTGGAGTATGCAAGTGAAAAGCACAGACAAGAAAGTCTGATAGCGCGCTCTACTGGCGGCAAGTGTGCCACCATGATCTCATCCAGAACATCATGTTGTAAGCACCTGCCACAGTAAAGAATCGAAGCCAAATCTACAGCTGCACCATTTCATTCTCGCTATAAACTTGTTTGAGACCCTGGAACTTGCACTGCATAGCTATTTGGCAAACCACAATCGACATGGTGCAACCTGTGATTCGGCAGGCAAAGAAATCTATGAAAGAAACCAACTTTTTAACGTTAATATCTCCTTCACTTTTATCTTCTGCTTACTAAATATTTTCTAATGATGCTTTTAGGGGGAGGGAGGCTCCTTGATATAAACCCAGTGAAATGAAAATGCGTGCTTTGTTCTGGAGCTAATCCCCAGCTAAGATTGTTTACAAGCTCAGCTGACATGGCAAACCAGACCAGCTCTCCGCTTGCAATAACAACTAAGCACTAACCTAAGGGACACATAAGAACTTCGTTGACTGTAAGTTTGTGTAAAAAGATAAGCTAGATAAAAATCCATTGAAAAATATTCTGCCAAGGGTCCTTCCCGACACTGGGCCTGTATAATCATATGGGACATGCCCATTGGGCGACTCCTCGGCGTTTCTTCCAAAGCAAAGCCTACATGATAGTAACCCCGGCGTTCTACTTACCTCCCCCGCATTGGTGGTGGCTGTGCTGGCGGTGGATGCTGCACTGGGGGTAGGAGAGCGCTGCAGGGTTACAAGGGCCATAGCTGGTCCCTAGGAAGGAAGTCCTTGGCAGCGGAGGGCGCGTTTCTGGACTGAGATTGTCCCTGGCTGTGCACCACCACCAGGGAGAAATTAGTCAGGATAGCATTGAAAATTTCCAGCCCCTGATAACACCCTGATATTGAAAAAAGGTTGCGGTTGGCTCATCTCCCACTGTAGGTTTTGGAACGGTCAAGAGCAAGTCGTTTTATTAGCGATTATGGCATATCCTCCATACGTATTATCTGACATATTTTAAAAGCAGTAAGCACACAAACAACACTTCGCAGGTTGCATGCGGGGCAGAAATGACATGCAGCTTTGCCGGATGCTCTGATTGGCTCATTCAGTTTGCGTGTGAGCTGCTATTGGTCCTATGTCGTCAAGGTGACTGTGGCAAGACAAGGCATTCCCATAAACACAATGTTATTTATAGAATACAATATAGATATGCAGATCTGCATTTTGCTTTAAAAAACAAAACAATACAACTTGGTTTATCTTCAATATATACAAAAGATAACTTAGCCTATTGGTAAGCTTTTTGGACAATGCAATGAGAGAAACTATGACGAAATCAGTGGTTATTTATTTATTGAAAATATTTATTTCTCACTGTGCCTGTGTGCCTCACAATAAGTTAGTTAAAACATATTCAAGACTTTCGCATCATTCAGTTAATTTCTTGCCACTATAGTGCCAACCATGACTTGCTTTTTAGTTTGACATTATTTAATTGTGACTTTCTTACCCATTTGTCCCCACAGTGGAAGCTCACATGCTTCATCAGTCTCTGAGGCTGGCATATTTGTCTCCATCATCTAAATGTGTCAGCCCTAAAGTGCATAGGACGAACTGCTGCTTTGGTGTTCTGTTATGTCATCCCATACATTTGAAAGGTGCTTTGGGTGCTGTGGGCTTTATTTATTATTTAGGACCCAAATGTATGTTGCACCTATGCCTAAATGGGAACTTGTCCAGCAGGGTAAAGTTAATACAATGTGCTTCCCTATGTTGTTGTAAACCCTCAGTCACTAGATCCATAGCTAGGGTGTGGTGTAGGCTCGATGTGGTTTGATTGCTGCCCGTCTCTGGTCATCTCTTTCTGAGTGAGGGGACTGGTCTCCTGCAGTGCTTGCCCTGTGGTTTCAATGGGCAATGACATTGATGCTGCGCTGGCCAGCAGACAACAGCAGAAGTAAACAGACAGAGTCAAGGACACAGACGTCCTGATCAACACCTATAGCCCAACGGAGGAGGAGGTGGTTAACAACTTTGATAAGCCAATGAAAGCTGTGAAAATACGTGTGGTTAAATTAATATACATATAATTACAAATGTCTAATATGTTTTCCCATAACTTAACCGTTGGCCACACTGTGCTTACCTGTGCCACAAAGGGAGTTAGCAGGGCACCCAGCCGGCTCATTCCACTGCAGGTCCCAATTCCCAGGGCTCTAGTGGTAGTAGGGTACACCTTCAGAAGCAGGGCAAAATACGGAGTTTGTAGAAAAAAATCTATCCAAGATGAGTCATTAAGTTCAATAAGATGATGACAATGTGATCAAATGTTTCCAGTGGTACCTCTGGAGTGTAAACATAGGCAACTTGGAATCCCCCAGAGATAAAGGCTCGAGCTACAAAGACGAAGATGGTGAGCGCTACCCTGGGGTGAGAAGAGGAGAAACAGATGGGAGTTGATGTTCTAACAATGTATAGAGTTACTACCTAATGTTCAAAAGATAACTTACCTCCCAATACAAGCATAGACTGGAAGAATACACATGGAGAATGTCAAGAAACATAATGCCATGCTTTTCTTTCTGCCAATCCGATCAATCACCCAAAGAGAAACAAAAACTCCTGCAGTGAGGACAGAATGAAAAAAAGAAAAAGATTGAAACAAACCTGAAAAATATTCCACTACAATTGTAATTCAAACAGATTCAATGTAAATCAACAAATCTAAGACTTTTTTCAAATTAACTACAAGGGAAGTGTTAGATTTTCTACATTCCCCATCTTAATAGGGATTTGTTTCCCTGGGATACACTATGTTAATACCATAACATGTTGCTCAGTTTAACTGTCATTACAAAATATAACACTTATTGAAAAGTAAAATAGCAAAGCAGTGTATCTGCACATAAAAGCTTATTTTCTAACCTGGGAACTCAGCCAATGTGGTCCACAGTAGATCTTTGTAATCGGATGATGTTAAGTTTTTGCATTCTAGGTCACAACTTGGTTCAATTTGGGAACCTTGGGTCACTAAAGGGAACAAAAGAGAACTGGTGAATAAAAAATTGAAAAAAACAACGGCACACTTTAAGAGACCTAAAAAGTTAAAAGCATGCTGCCACACTGTCCGACACTCACCCCCACACACACCTCCAGCCTGGAACAGCTCTGTGGTCAAGAGTACCAGGCCATAGTAACAAAAGGCATTAGCAAACCTGGGGTTATAAAAACACAAGAATACCAGCGACTAGTAGGAGAACACATTTAAATCATGTCTGGTAAGCACACAGCAAATGTGAAACTGGGGACAAAAATTATTGTCCATCTCAAACCAACCATATAAACCACAGAAGAAGAGTGGTTCTGCGATACTCAGGTGTGAAAAGGTCTTTAATCCTTCCACGGTGCACCTAAAAACATAAACCACACATTTCTGAAAACTTAAGACAGTAAAACGTAACTATGTATGTCAAAATTATTATAAAAGGAAAAAAGTTATTTGTGACAACATGAGTTTTGTCTGTATCTTTGTAAAATGTCGACTTTCTTTTACAAGAAAACATGACCTAAATGCTATACAAAACTTGAGCAAACCCATGCCCACATATAGTATCTATAGATCCTCACCGGTTTGTTGGCAGTCAGTATCCCTGGGGGCAGGGTCTTTCCGTTATCGGCTGCAATGCGTTTTAACGTCACCAAGGCTTTTTCACGGTTTCCAATCAGTACATCAAACCGGGCACTCTCTGGCAGCCACTATATATAAATAAAAAAAATACTTGCTGAACTGCCTTGTGCACTTTACTAGAAGGTGCGCGTTTTACATTTGAATGTAAACTATGTAAACCAACAATGTATCTGCTCATTTGCAATACTTACATAACAGAAGGCAACAAAGACCACCGACGGCGTGATGGATAGTGCCAGCAGCCAGCGCCAGCCCAGAGTTGGCATTATCCACATGGCCAGAAGGACCTCAAACACAGCACCAATCGCCCAGAATATCTGACCCACAAGACTCAATGAGGAATAGTGTATTGGTGGTCAACAGATCAAAAACCCTTGTCTATTGAGATATCCGAGTTTAGCTATTAAAAACAAAAACAATGCACAATACCGAAATCAGCATAATGCAGGTCGCTCTTGACTTTGTGGGAAGGAATTCTGAGTACAGGGTTACCCTGGGGAAAAGACAGTGTTTTTTTTATACTTTTGTTGCATTAAAGAATTAAGAGTACAGGTTTATCTTTTGTTTTACATACACAAAACTAAAACTGGATCACGCAAATTGTGTAATCAATAGACAATTTGCATGAGGGAGGGTACGCTCCACAGAGTGGTAGAAAGCCACTGTAAAAAAATAGGGAGCTATTATTCTTGCTTACTCCTCTTCAAAAGGTTTTACATAACACCTTTAAGAATATAGCTTTGTTCAGTTTCTCACAGCTATAAATGTAGCCTCTTTCCTAAACTTGTTCTATATAAATATGCCATTATCTTCTAGACATTCAGGCTCTCAACACACAGGAAAGACCTGAATGACAAACCTCCAAAAGTAACCAATGAACACCTATATTTACAATGTATGTATACTTATACATTCAGTATAAGAATCGGAAACAATTCATATATTTCCTCTTCCTCCACTTGTGTTTTGTCTGGAAAAAGTAGGAATATAAGAAAATAAGTCCGGAAACACCAGTCCAAACACACGTTCTGGTTGGTATATTGTCATTGCCATGTTCACACGTCTAATTGTCCCTTGAGAAACCTTAGATGTGCCACAGCAACAAGGAGTTCTTCACTTCATTGATTACAGAAGCACCTGTTTGGTAGTATACTTTCCTACTCATTGAGAACATTCCAAGTTATTTAGTAAATTAAGATTAGTTTATATTTCAAAACATAGATAGTATTACTGCTGTTGATACTTTGTATCAAAAACTTGTACCAATGTTTAGGGGGGGGGGTATACATAAACTCTTTATAAACACACACAATAAAACAATATAAAATAAATTATTTATACATGTAATATTATAATTTAAAAAGTTTTTTGTTTTTCTATTTTATTCTCAAGATGAGCAGTGAAGCTAAACAGGTTTTTGTTAGAGTAAACTCACGAAAGAGGAGCTCCTCCAATGCCAAAGCCCACCAGGCCCCGTAGAAACAAGATCCATCCGTATACTGGAGCAAAAGCGCTGAGGAGGCCGTAGAACAGGGTCCACATCATACACATTGACAGGCCCTGTTTGTATCATACGCACGCCGGCACACTCAAAGCACAATCTTAAACAAAACATACGGTCTAAAAATACCATAAAACGTACATCTTAAAAGTAAACCAAACCATGACTCACGACTTTTCTGCCGTACTTGTCAGCTACATTCCCCCACAGAGAGGAGCTGAACATCATTCCAATGAACACTGCCTGAGAGACATCAATAGTTAAATATATACAGTGTAAATTGAACACAGGGTATCAAAAAGGCTCACATTTACAATAGATAAGCTTTAAGGTAGATAGAGGTTGACTGACCGATGTGACTAGTGCCACCTGAAAGCTAGACAGCCTCCATTCACAGTGCAGCTGAGGGGCAAGAATACTGAGGAGCATCATTTCCATGGCATCTGCCATCTGCAATCAGTGGCACATAGCAAATAAGCCGTTTAACCTTACATTTGGATTGAATTTAGAGAAGAGATACATTCATTTCACTTCCACTTAGTCACCCAAGACAGTCCAGTAAGCATTGAAAGCTTCCATTGGAACCTCCCAAAGCCAATGGCCTCCACGGCATCTTCCACTGTGTAAGTGTCTGTTCAAGTATAATAGTGTTAAATTACATGCAAGTCTAATAATTTAAAGCCTTTATGTATTTTTTTGTCACAGATGAATTACTTTGTGTTATTAACATTTTCGTGTATGATCTTTCTTTCAGCTAAACACCTGATATTTTTTGATTCCATTAAACTTAAAGGTGCCACTCATCGTATCTCTCACCAAGTAACTAAGCAGAAACGTTACTAGTTAAGATAACTATAAAAAAATATTTAATGGGGGAAATTATTTAAATGAGGGTAGCACAAGCTTTACAAAGTGGTACTTTATCTTCAGGACAATAAAGATATAAAGATAGTATCCGGAGAGACAAACCTTGGGACTGACCATATCGGGTATCAGGTAGCTGTTGCCTCTGTCTTCTCGGCTTAAATGTCTGACTGTTGATTGTGCAGATCTCATAATCTTCACACTGGTCCTCATCATTGTGACAAAGACTTTCTCCTCTACCCCTCAAGTTCACCACACTGAAAAAATACATTTAAGCAGAGAAGTATGTATGAAGTGCCATAGTATTTGCCTGATTTTATCTTCAGCATTTATGCCAATTTGTCCCAACGGTTTGTTCAGATCTCAAAACTAAATCTAATACTATATAAAAGAGACCCAGAGTAAATGAATAGCTCAAAATCATGAACAATAATTTATTTTACTCTTAAAAGAAAGGTAAGAAACACATAATACCCCAGGGGAGAACGCTATTGTCCCATTGAGACCATATGGGTTCTGGCACATTTGTCATGGGCCCTGACATCGCTGCCAAAGGTCACACAGTAATAACCACATACCCTGGGGAGGCTTTAATGCATTAGGATCAGAAAAAAATTGTTATCATTGAAGAAACAATTAGTTTGGCTCTTTAAGCTGGATGGTACAGCACGGTAATGTGACAGCTAATAATTTGACTGTGGTGAATATCTACTGAATTAGAAATAAGAAAACTAAGGAAAGGTTCTGATCAATCCAAAGGAGGTTTAACGCATGTCTGCATGGGAGACCACTACAAAGAGAATGAGTAGTTTTGTAAGAGTTCTCAGGAGAATAAGCTAGCAGTCACTTATGATCAGTTATGCATATCTGGCTCCACCTTCAGGATACAAATATATAATCAATATGGGCTTAAAGTGCAGACTCTCAGCTGTAATTTGAGAGTATTCACATCCAAATTGGAGCAAGGGTTTAGGAATTACAGCTCTTTAATACGTAGCCGTCTCTTTTTCAAGGGACCAAAAGTAATTGGACAATTGACTCAGAAGGCTGCAAAAAAAAAAAATAACAACGCTGCATGGGCTCTTCCCTCATTAACCTGTCATCAATTAAGCAGTTAAATGGTCTGGAGTTGATTCCAGGTGTGGCGTTTGCATTTGGAAGCTGTTGCTGTGAACACACAACATGCGGTCAAAGGAGCTCTCAATGGAGGTGAAACAGACCATCCTGAGGCTGAAAAAAAAGAAGAAATCCATCAGAGAGATAGCAGAAATGTTAGGAGTGGCCAAATCAACAGTTTGGTACATTCTGAGAAAAACAGAGTGCACTGGTGAGCTTGGGAACTCAAAAAGGCCTGGACGTCCACGGAAGACAACAGTGGTGGATGATTGCAGAATCCTTTCCATGGTGAAGAAAAACCCCTTCACAACATCCACTCAAGTGAAGAACACTCTCAGGAAGTAGGTGTATCAGTATCTAAGTCTACCATAAAGAGAAGACTTCATGAGAGTAAATACAAAGGATTCACCACAAGGTGCAAACCATTAATCAGCCTCAAAAATAGAAAGGCCAGAATTGACTTTGCCAAAAAACACCTGAAGAAGCCAACCCAGTTCTGGAACAGCATTCTTTGGACAGATGAGGCTAAGATCAACCTGTACCAGAATGATGGGAAGAAGAAAGTTTGGAGGAGAATTGGAACAGCTCATGATCCAAAGCACACCACATCTTCTGTAAAACATGGTGGAGGCAGTGTGATGGCATGGGCATGCATGGCTTCCAATGGCACTGGGTCACTTGTGTTTATTGATGATGTGACAAAAGACAGAAGCAGCCGGATGAATTCTGAAGTGTATAGGGATATACTTTCTGCTCAGATTCAGCCAAATGCAGCAAAGTTGATTGGACGGCGCTTCACAGTACAGATGGACAATGACCCAAAACATACTGCAAAAGCAACCCAGGAGTTTTTTAAAGCAAAGAAGTGGAATATTCTGCAATGGCCGAGTCAATCACCAGATCTCAACCCAATCGAGCATGCATTTCACTTGCTCAAGACAAAACTTAAGGCAGAAAGACCCACAAACAAGCAACAACTGAAGACCGCTGCAGTAAAGGCCTGGCAAAGCATCACAAAGGAGGAAACCCAGCGTTTGGTGATGTCCATGGGTTCCAGACTTCAGGCAGTCATTGCCTGCAAAGGATTCTCAACAAAATATTGAAAAGTAACATTTTACTTGGGGTTATGTTTATTTGTCCAATTACTTTTGAGCCCCTGAAATGAGGAGCGTTTGTATAAAAATAGCTACAATCCCTACATGCTTAATCATATATTTTTGTTCAACCCCTTGAATTAAACCTTAAAGTCTGCACTTCAATTCCGTTGTAGTTGTTTCATTTCAAATCCAATGTGGTGGCATGCAGAGCCCAAATCATGAAGATTGTGTCACTGTCCAAATATTTTTGGGCCTAACTGTACCTTTACACACAAAAATAGCCATTGTTTATGGAAAAGAGTTATACGGTTTATATTCCTTCCTGCGCTGCCTGGTTTTAAACTCTCTTAAAAGAATAATTTTTTTTTAAAAACAAGATGTCATGACAATAGTTTGACATTTAAGGTACTTAATTTATGTAATTTAGCATCTACTATAATAAGTTATTATATAGGCAAATACACAAAGAGTAGTAATACATATCAAATAAATGCATTAAATTACATGAAAAACTCCCGCAAATCACACAATCATGTCCACATCAAAAATAATCAAAGATATTTTTGGAAGGCTTTGATGTGGCCCAGACAGTCCCATTGTGTCTGTGACCATGGTACTGGTTAGAGGATGCATGCATAGATCAAGTTTACATTAGCTGCGTAAGACTCATCAATGATGACTGGAGTTCATTTTTTACATTCATGATATGCTGTTACCTGCTAGCTCTGATTTATTTGAATTGACTGAACAACTGAAATTCAGGAAATTTTTCCTACCAACTGCAATTAGATTTTCAAATAAAAAGAAGAAATTAAATATGATGGTACACTTCTGGACATGTTTTTGTAACTGTTTTTACTCTCTATTGTATATATCCTTCATTTTATTTGATCTTACCTTGACTTTTCTTCATTTTTTATTTTATTACTTGAATTACATTTTTTTATTTTTATATATTGTTTGGATGATACTACAATTTCCCTTTTAGAACGTTCGACAAGTCAATACCATGAACATCACATTTAATAATATTATTTATTTATAGCACTTTTCTTACCAATGATACAAAGTGTTTTTACAACAAAGTGCTTTAACAACACATGGCCTAACACAGTTTCCTTCTCTTCACTCCTCCTTTCAGAGAGGTTGGGTGTTAGTGGTGAATACGTGTAACAATTGTCTTAAAACCAAAACTCAGTTATTAGTTAGCATTAAGAGATTTAGCTACCTACCTGATTTCAGGATTTTTCCACTGCTTGTAACTGATTTCATTGTTCTTTCCCCAGCTTCTCATCTTGATGAGACGTGGAGTGTTAAGTCTGTTGGTTGAGCTGGTAAAACCTGCTCAGTGTTTAGTCTCAAATTACAGTTCAACAGTTCAAATAAGAGGACAACCCGCAGGTAAAAATGGGTGTGGTTTGAAGCCGTTGGAATCCCAACCTATAAATATATAGGTTATATATAATATGTGTGTGTTTTCGAAACTATCTTGTGTTATTTGTATGCCATACAAATGTACATGTACACACTTGTTTTTAATCTCTTACATTATATAATGACATTTATGTGAAAAGATAATACGCACATTTCTATAATACAAATCATGAAAATGGAAAGCATGTAAGTGTAATTTAACCTAAAGCTAGGAGCTTTCCTAAATCAACAGTAAGTCAACAAGAACCTATCTTTCTTTACACAGGCAGTTAGTTTACCTTAGACCTCTTAGTACCTTACCCACACCATCAATTCACCATTCATCTCACTCACTGCTCTACTGGCAATAACAACCCACTTAAAAAATCATTCTGCAAAAATATGTATCAGCATATTTATTGTTACAGAGTGCATTTGTTTTTGTTTTATTCAGACCAGAACATATTTTATCTCATGCTCACAAAACTTACAAAAGGAGTGCTGTCATACACTAATTTATAAGGAGATGATTGATGGAGTGCTGTATTTCTAAGAGGTTTTCCTTCACTGGACGTTTGATACTCTATTAGTGGCCTTCGGGTTCTAGTAAACCAAGGGCCCTCTTGCCTAAATAGAGTTTGGCTGGACAGCGTCCTCTAGGAAGAGTCTCGGTTTGTGTTTCACAACAAAAAAGTCCACTTGGCTCCTGGGATTTAAAACAGCTTTGGAGTTATTTTAGTTTAGTATAGCCTCCACTGTTCATTATGGTATCGTACAATATTTACAGTACACATGTCTGAGTGTATCTATCTATATTCTATATTTCAGTTTTGGATTTTATTACATTTGTAAAGATAAAAACAAAAAATCTAATTTGGCTGTTATATGTAGATTGATCGCCAACAATGTGATTCAATCTTTAAAACAATAGTGTGCAAAAAAAGTAAGGCACTCATTATACATATGTAAGTGTATATATTTTGTTCTTTTCAGGGTGATTACCAGAACATGTACATACAGCAGTGTAGATTAAACAAAACTTTTTACAATCCATTCTTAACTATTGGGCCCCATCTAGTGGACAAGAAAAGAAAATCAGATTTATCTAGTACACAGTCTAGTTCTTGCCTCCAATAGCCAAGCCAAGCTCTGGAAGCTGTTTTGATGTCTTGCCATTGTGCGGGCAACCACAGATTTAGTTGAATCCAGTAATAGTATAACTCACAAGTGGTTATAAGGGGGGGAATAACAAAGTAACAATGACCGGTAACAATACTAAGAGATTATGTTTAAACATATAAACAAATGTTTTGGATTACTTTATGTACAGAATGCATGTTGTATAATACAGATCAAATCATTAGACTGTCTGTTACGGGTTAATAAATATAATTAAAACAAATTTCAAGAATCGATCCAAGGGCTCAAACTCAAAATGTAAAAGTGTTCCGTGACACACTGTAAAGACATTTTTATATTTATATCCCATCTACTTTTAGGAAGGTGACCATCAGGCCAACACCGCATCACACCAAGGGTATTGAGAAAATAGACTGAAAAATAAGATTATTTGAAATCCTATGAAAACCAATGATGGAACTTTTTTTTTTGTGGTCTGAACCACCATTTAATTCCGCTAGCATTGTAATTTCAGGTTGCAAAACAAGTCTAAAAAGTAGCTTCAGGACGTTTTCCCTGTAACCACAGATCACAAGTCCTGAAAGAAGTCTCACTTATTGATACAATTTCAACTAAAACAGAAGCTAGAACAGATTCTGAAAGGGGACACCTATCTTAGTGTAGGTGGTGTATGGCCCTGCCATTGGCAGCTGATCTAAAAGGAGTGGCTCTGCCTCAGACACAACAAACTTGCTATCAAATAAGCACTTTTTGGAGTTGTATTCTGTTTCTGGACTCAAACTTTCCTCTTTCATTTCCTCCCACAGGTTCCCTGAAAAAGAAAATACCATAAACAAATCTGTTAATAATAAGGCAACTAATTTGACCTTAAAAACATCCCTACAGCACACAACCCACCAGCAAATTCAATGAGATATGGATCAGAATTGTCTGCCTGGCCTGGAACATCAGAGCGGAAGATGTGTAGACCGTGAAGGTCTTTGTAAGGAGTGTGCCATGTCGGGTTGCTTTGTGAGCAGTTCAGGACAGTATGAGAAGATTGGTCCCAGTCAGGTAAAGAACCTCCTGTCTGGTCTGTCTGGGCCCGTAGGGAGATCTTAACGTTCCCATTTCTGCTTCTCCTGCTCTCTCTTTCATGTATGGCTGGATTGAGGACCCACAAATATCCCTTGCTACTCAGCTTGTTTTGCACCTTCTCAAAGCACTTGTTTAGGGAGAGGTTATGTCTCACTGAGTTCTTCCAACCTTCAGGTGCTGTCTGTAAGAAAGGAAAATATCTTAAACCACAATCCAATTCTAGGTAAAACTAGGGTAGACCCTAAATTCACCTAAATTTGAGTTAATGAATTAAAGAAAGTTAAGGGATACCCAATGCCCTTCTGTAAAGAAATTATTTGCCCTATGGGTATCTACTTGAACGCATTCAGAGCTATTTTGTGAATTTTACCAGTAACTACATACGTGTTTTTTTTTTGTTTTTTTACCTTTGGTGGCGGCTTAAACTGTTATCAAAAAGGGGCTTTTCACACACTGCATTGGGTGTCGCATAACTTTCTAAAAAGTAACCTTTTGTGGATATTTGTTCACTCAGGGTTTGTTTTATCTAGTGAGATGGGACAAATACCCCTTTCAACACAGCACTGTAGCTTAAAGCATCAAAAAACTAAATTATATGTTCCTTTCATTTCTTACTCACCTTGAAGTAAGGGAATGTATCGCTCATAAATCTGTAGATCTCACTGACAGTGAGACTGCATGTAGGACTGTTTTTCAGAGCCATAGCAATCAGACAGCTGCAAAACAATGTGTTAAAATCAATCAATGAACAAATCATTATTCTGGAAGTAAACTACCTATACTTCTGTTTGAGTATAATGGATATAAAAGTTAACATATACTGACCTGTAGGAGTAGATGGGCTTGGGAAAGGTCTTGTTTTGTTGGAGGCTGAAGTGCTTTCTATGGGGGTTGACAACTAAATGTTGCTCATAAAAGGTATTTTCAGTGTGACAGGATCTACAGACAGCATCATTCCAAGTGCTGTCTGCGTTTCTTTCAGAAAGAGGGACGATTGGGTTATACTCATCTGTCCTCTTCATGAGGCTCTTCTGATCTACAAAAAGATAAGAATCATCTCCACTACAATGTCAACTTCAACCCTACAAAACTATTATGAATTTATGAATAAACATGAACCTGTCTGGGGTTCCTTTGTGCTAATCTCAAGATCTGTGTGGAGGTCTGGCCAGTATAGCGCTGTCTGCTGCAGTCTCGTGACATCAACTGTGGTGAGCCAGGACAGAGAATGCAAGTCCCCTGGCAGCTCCGTAGTCTCCCTGGGCTCTGGTGCCAACGGCTGCCTGACACACACAAGATGATCATTTTACTCATCACTATGAAGGTCAATAGATAGTACAGTCCATGGAACCCACATAGGGCATGTCTTCAGTAGCCATTATGAGACCATGCAAAGTTTCAACAAGTGGATCCACAGATTATTAAATGACTAGAAATCAAACAATATCGCAAACATCAATATCCGTATTACTATTCTATTCTTCCAAAAGAAAGATGTCCAGAAAGATACTTTTCTCTATACAACAGAAAGCCATCGGAAAAACGGCTAGATTATTTTTCCTCTGAAGACGTCTGAAAAAAACAAACATATTCAAAGATCCATTCTAGGCAATAGAAGGATGTTGGTCCAGAATAGTCGCACTGACAGCCAGATAAGCCTTCTGGATGATGTAAAGAAAAGGCGTCTTAAAAATGTTCATTCTGCCCCCTCTCAAGAACGTCTTTCGGACAAAGGACCTAGACATCAATTAGACAACTTTTCAACGTAATTTCAATCACTTGGTACAGGGTGGTGCCTTTACTGTATGTTCTCAATTTGGAGAAGTAAAACGTTGAACACAACTTCAATGTACAGGGGCGTTGTATATGTATATACTGTATGTGTATATAGTAGAGTTTGCTGGTGTAGAACAATCTCAAGGGCTTTCGACGTTATTCAATTTGATAGGGTATTCTGACACATTGACTATAACTGACATATCAAACCCAACTATACTACACCAGGGTGCTCTATTAAAAATAATCGGTATTGAAGCCCAGTATTGTTGTATTGTTTTCAAGTCTAACAAGCTACTTGGCGATTACCCAGTCATCTATTAACTTCTTACGGCTACCAGGTCTCAAATGTACATGTCTAGTGATAGCCTATGAATAATTTTGAATCTGACGGAAGGCCATCTGCTCTTCTGTCACCACTATCCTTTAAAATGAAGATAGACTTGCCGAAAGTAGTTTCAAAGAGCTCTTCGCTGTCTTTGCCAAATACATGTCATTATTCTTTCCTCTCTGTTCTACTCTAAGACGTGATATGGTTAGAAATCTATATAGGCGGATGGAAAGAGACCAATTGGGATACATTACCAAAAAATAACAGAATTTAACTGTTAATCAACAATAAAATCCAGAATTCAATTTAAAGTATCTTCAAAGAGCTGAACAGTGAAAGTGCGTTCAATTAAAAGTTATATTATGACTGGCACACAAGTATGACTAGTTAATGTTGCCACTGAGACTATGTGACTGTTCTGGGTTGTAAAGTAAACTCAGCTTTAATTAAAGTTAAACTTTAAACCTAAATAATTTACCTGTAGTCTTGAGAAAAAGGTTTTCCAGAGTTCATGCCTGCCATTAATGATATGGTGGTGTATCACTTTTTTACACCTGAAAGTAAAAAACCAGTCATCCATTGACCAAAAACGTTATGCTGTCCAAATTTACAGGATTTCAAATTGGCCACTATTGCTAGCAGTAGCATTAAGGCTTAAGCTCACCCTTACAGGCTAATTAGCAAAACAAGCTATTTCGCTAGCTAACGTTAGCTGTGTTAACCTGAATTAGCTGGCTTGAATGGAGGAATTGCATAATTGAGTTTATAAATTACTAGTTCTGACCAAGACGCTAGCTAGCTATAGATAGCTACCTAATTTACTGTAGTCGTTTTTGGAAAACTTGATCCCTAATGGCTTTTTCTTTTTAAAAATGTTTTTAAAAAAAGGGACTTATTCGTTGTCACTTGTATCGTGCCACTGTGGCGGGAAAATATACCAACGTTTTCGCATTACACACTACATGTTAGATATGAACAATTACTGTAGGCCAGTTTCAGACTACGCAGCGTGCAACTGTATGTATGACAACACTTATCAAAGTTTTGATCAGGGTGTTGTAAACAGGGTTATGAAGAAAATGTGTCTCATTCAATAAGGTCAACCTTTCAGGAAGTCAACTTTGTTTACAACGTGTTTTGTTTATCGCCACAAACAATACCAATAGCGACCCCTGGCGTCTTTTAGGCTTGGTTGACAACTAGTCGGGATTAGAAGCAGGATTTTGGCTAGGTTTTGTGGTAAAGAAATGCAATTAGCTGCTATGGTTAAGTTTCACACAATTGCCTACATTTGAATCAATTATACAAGTTTCCATATCCAAAAGGCCTATCACTGATAGAGTTTATAAGCACTTTGTGTTCTTATAGCATCATCTCACATTGCAGACTTGTATCTGCTGATTGACTCTGGCTGGAGGGATTCTGTATACTGCAACAGGGAATGAGGCCAACCTGCAAAACTGAGGGAAATTAGGACACCATGACACTGTCTGCAGAGAGACCGTTGCATTGTGGGATGACCATAAATTCAGGTGCTATAGGTGAGACTGGATCCTGAGACTATCTGCTCTCACTTTCATCAGACACTTTGCACAGCTAACACCTCTATCTGCTTTGACCTGACCGTATTGGGACAAGATCCGGGAAAGGCCGTTTGAACCAACTCTGATTTCTCACCTTAGCAAACCAACAACATGTATATGTACTCAAAGGTAGGATTGGATGTTATTTAAGATAAAACTGATTAATTTGAATTAAGTATCTTTATACCTGTATAATGGCATATTAACCAGCAGCATGGCATCAAGCACAATGCATGCAGTGACAGTCTGAAGAAGAATACAAAGCATACAGTATAAACGTCTGTTGATATTTTTTTATAATGGCATGCACACATCATTTGATTTGTCTTATTTCAGATTTCATTATATTTGCTACTTCTTTAGAATGCTGGTTGTGTACTTAATAGGTCATAGGTAAAACACCACAGCCTCCTTGTTTGTGTTGACCATTCAAGTTGTGCTCCACTCACTTGATCCATTTATACTCATAAATAAAGAATCAGCTGAAAGTTCAGCTGTTTAGTTAGGACTAATTGAGTCTAGATATTTATTTGGATATCCCTTGATCCACCTTGTTTTCCACCCTCTCGTACAATAGGTCAAATTGTTTACCTCTAAGGTGCAGAGAGGTCCTACAAAACAGCTTATTTTAAACACAGTGTACAGTACTGTAGGACTGTGTTAGCTCTATCAATATGAAGAGACAAGACATGACTAAATCAAATAGGTTTCATTTCATTATTTTAGTGTTTTTAAGCATTATTTAAATGAATGGTTAGGTTAAGGTTTATTATGTATTATCATTATAGAAAAATACTTAATGAGGCATGATGACTGGATTGTCACCAAGAATGACTTCTATCAAACCCCAGGTAAATCAACAAGGTGTTTAGGGAAGGAGATGTGGATAGGTTGCAGCAAGGGACTTTGTTTGATTTGTGAGGTTATCATCTAGACCTCAAACTCAGCATGAAACTTTAATGGGGAATTCAAACCTCTGACTCTTGTGTAATTGGATTTTTACCAGACCCTTGGTAAATCATAGGGCACAGCCACTGACCCTGTTGACGTTTGACAATTCTCTGTTAGAGAGGCCACTTTGCAAGAGGATTTTTCATTTGAATGAAATCACATTAGACGGCAGCTAATGTGACAATACTTTTTTATTTGTTGTATGCTGTTTATTTCTAGTAGAAAGTAGGTTAACAATTAACTTTCATTCATGGCTAACACAGAAAATGCCATCATCTTTTGAAATAAAAACACAATGTCGTTCAGAGCTGGCATGACTCCACAGCTCGTTGCAAAGCACACTTTAATTTAGAATGGCACTGACACCGAATCCTTGACTCTGAAAAGAAGTTTGTAATTAGTACATGGCTAATCAAAGATCAGTAACATAACACCCATGTTGTAATTTTCTTTGAGGAGAAGGATGAGAATGGGGAGGGGGCTAAGAGAGGTTTGAGTTTCTCCATTCTTGTGTTACATACCTGCAACACACACACACTCTCCCACACACACATACTCAGGTGATGCGCTGAATGAGCACTTGCTACCCGGGCCTCATAAAAGAATAATCATCCCGGAGCTCCTAACTTATTACTGGCTCATTACTGGTTCACACAGGAGCATCGGACCAGGAGTATCAGTGCATCCCTTCACCCAGGGACCTAGAAACGGGACTGTATTCTCTGTGAGAGCATGTGAGCCAGGATCAGAGCCACACCTAAGCGCCAGTTAGGATAAGAGGGAGATCTAAGATACTCCAGTAATGGCAGCAGTGCTGCTTTGCTAGTGGAGCAGCCCCTGGACCTGTGTCTGTTACTGAACTGCATACCTGGGAATACTGCATTGACCATGACCCATTTGGCATTGGAGATCACTGAGGTAATAAAGGAATGTGGGTATGCTTGTAGTTTTACACCGTTTTAGCATAGTTGCGTTTGCTACTAAAATCTCTCACACTCTCATGCTGGGTCGTCTTACTATTTTTGTTCATAGGTTGGCACACCTTCTGTGCAGCATCCTTAAGTGTTTCCTCCAATCCAGTTTAGTTGACGGTGACAAGAATGTCCTTGTGTATACGCAGTAAGGCTGCCAGTCCTTTCTGTCTCTAAACGTTTAACCAGGAGGCACATAACTGTACTGCATGGTATGGTACTGTACTTTCGGCCACAGATGGCACGCTCGGGTTTCTGTAGACACCTGTAGCCCCCTAAACGTGTGTTGCCCTGAGTGATGTGTTGTGTCAGTCAGTAGCCCACGAGGAGTGCTATCTCTTTCAGAAGCCTAACAGCCACTTTGTGACTGGGTAAGGAGATCTTGTGCTATAGTGAACAGACTTGGACAATAGAGTGGCCTCTCGCATAATGGTCTTTGGGTCAGATAGGCTTTCCTCTTCCGCTTTGGATTGTCATCAAATTCTGGTGTCCATTTCCTCTTTTTCCGTTTTTCTGTTTGTTTGTATGTACCTAACTGAAATGTTGCTCCAGATATGGGCAGAGCTATGTTCTGCGTTAGTGGCCTTGAGCCACAGGACCATATACTACCCATACTGTAAAATGGGATCAAACAAATCTCTTCATCTGTATCTACAGTTGTGTCCAAAAGCGTTGGCACACATTATTCCACATTATGCACCATTTAGTCTTTAAAATTGTTCACAACAAACAAATCTTACAAGCAATATAACATTCACATATTTAACCAGTTTGAATGAAGAAAATTACCTCTATTCCTGTTTTTTCCTGAAGCTCTCCTAGTCAATCTCCAGAGACCTGGATGTTTCTGTTACTTTCTACCGTACTGTTCGAGATGTCTGTAGGACGTTTAAAGCACAGGAGACTAAAAATCTGGAATTGAGAAGTCCATTTTGGAGTGCTGTGTTAAACCAAGTGCTGAAAAGCGGTAACAGCCATTTAGAAAAAAACTGCTAGGGTGTTCCAGAAGGTCTAGAGGGTTCATACTGTATTCGCATGTTGATAATGTATAAAAGGCCCGGATGGATTACACTGTTTCCTAGATTACAATAAGAGTCCCCTTGTGATTGCATCTCCCAATCTTGTAATTCTGTTAGATAGATAGTTAGTTTTATTTTCTCGTCTATCAAGTATCACCCTGAGCTCAGATTCCTATTCTGTAATCCCTGCGCTGGGCACTAAGCCATGCCATCAACATCCCAGAACCAGAGTGCCAACAGCAAAATGGTTATGCTGCCCAACCACTTAAAAACATTGGTTCTGCTTTACTGTTTGCTCCTACAAATGATGTGATGGTGTGTACCAACTTTAGGTGGTCATAAGCTATGCATACACACTATTTCATATTAGGATATTATGAGCCACTAGAGGAGTCAACAGAGACTTCCTGGGAACTATTAAATCTGTCACTGATTTGATAAGTTACGATACTCTAGTTTTTAATTTGATGTTGATGTAGTTTGGGATGTGTTGTATATTGGGATGAATTGTGGTGTCCTTGACCTATCTTCGACAGGCAGAGTCTTCCTGTGGTTTAGTCTTTAAATAACCGAGTTTCCCAAAATAAGAAGCCCACAGGGGAGTGTCAATGTTGTGTTTATCAGGGAAGCAAGGGGCCCTTTTGCTCTTGTGTGATACAAAAATAATTTCATTCAAAGTCAGCAGTATAAAGTTCCCATAGGAATGAAAATGAGTATCACTTTTACACAGTCACATCAAATAACACATCAAAAGTAAATATGCCTACAGCTATGTACGTGACACATTAGTGTATGGTCCCTTCACACACGTGAATTTAGACACAAATTAACACTCAAGTGTTCCTTTGTTGGCCATTTTTTTTTACATTATTGATGACTTCCTAATAGAGGAAATAGGGAGGTAAATATGTCAATGTTTCCCGCCATACTTTCCCCTCTTAACCCATATGCTCAGTGTAGAAACAGCACTGGACCACGCACATCAATACTTTCTTTATTCTAGGTGGGACTTATAGCATTAACTTGTCCATCATGTATTTGTGATCATAATTGGCTCATTCCTGTCTAGAATTTGAAATGCTTCTATTTTGGGAATCTTTGTAGTCCTTATACCTCCAATGTTGCTTGGGAGAAAATTCAGGGCTGCACTATCATAGCACTGTTGTTTAGGTGCAAATTAAGCAGGAAATACAAAACCTTTAAATTTAAATATAAAGTTTGAATTGGCAGAGTAGAGATTTATTGCACAATATTGTTTTATGTCTTCTATACTCTTCTTAGCAAATGTTATACTAGCATAATGCTATCATTCTCATAAGTGATTTAGGACTTTGGAGTTGGATAAAGGAATGCAACTATATTTTTTCTTAAGAGGCAGATTTGTAAGTACACGGAAGTCGATTAGATAGTGATGGCTGAAGCTGACCCGTCAGTGGGGTTAGAGGATGAGGCCAAGGCCACAAAGCAGCCATTTTAACTGGCCATGACAAGACTCACTGATAAAATGACAGATTGTAAGGAAATGAGCTGTTTTCAGGGAAACAAGTCTGTATAGAAGAGGGTTGGTTATGATTTGCTCTGTGCGTACTTATATTTGCTTGTGTTTAGGGGAGGGTATGAAGTACCAACAACTACTTTAGGAGAAACAGAACACACTGCACCGTAGAAAGTGGAGGAACACCTTCCTAAATGCAGTGCTTGATTACTTGAGAGTAAAAACGTCTATTACCCACTTGAAGGTCTACAGCTTTTCTGTCCCCCCCATATTCTTTCTTGGAGATGCCACTGACCTTGCGTCTGGTGTGTCCCTAGAGCCTGGAGGAGCGCTGCAACCGGATGCTCCGGAACATGGAGGGCTCCCTGACGGCCCGGGACCGCGTAGGCATCCAAGACTTTGTTCTACTGGACGCCTACACCAGTGAGAGCGCCTTCCTAGACAATCTGAAGAAGCGTTTTAATGAGAACCTAATTTACGTGAGTATCTTCTCTAGTGAGATTGTGTAATTTATCTTGTCCCACACACAATTTACTTTTAACTTTGCAAAAAGGCTGGCAAAGAGGAATCTTGTAATGCAGGACCAGTAGTGTATGTGCAGAATGTACACCATGAAGTAATTTCAAGTGATTAACCCTACTGTACTGTTGGCGATACATGTTACTGGTAGATGTATGGGGAGCTCCATTTCTCATAATCAAAGTCTCATAATAACAAATGAGATGTTATGTGTGCTATTCATATGGCTTCTTGTGTTAATAAACCCAGAAATGTCTGGAAATGGGCTATAATCATTAGTGTAAAACAGTATAAAACAATTGATCCCTCTTTTGTTGACAGACCTACATTGGAACACTTCTGGTATCGATAAACCCCTATAAAGAGCTGGATATTTACAGCAAAAAACAAATGGATATATACATGGGTGTCAACTTTTTCGAACTCCCACCGCACATGTAAGAACATTGAAAAATATTTTACTGGTCTAAAAACATTATTTTGTGTTGTTGATGGGTACTGAAGATACTAAAACATAACTTTTTAGATTTTTTCTTTGTACCAAGTTTGATTTGTTTATTGCCCCCCTGTACTTACCATGAAAACAGACGAGAGATTTCAATAGACAGGAAACATAAATTTTTACATAGATTTAGTGGTAGATTATGTGATTTAGTACTTTTCTAATTTCAGTTTTATACTACATCTGGAATAGCTGCAGGGTTACTAACCTGAAAGCAGACAGAGTACTAATGTACCACTTTACAACTTACACTTACGCTGCCCATGAGCAGAGAAAACATGTTGCATCTTTAATGAACTGTATTATCCAAACCTATCCTTGTATGACTTTTCAGCTATGCCCTGGCAGACAATGTCTACCGCACAATGCTGTCAGAGTTCAACAACCACTTTATTCTGATTTCTGGTGAGAGTGGAGCCGGAAAAACAGAGGCTTCTAAAAAGGTTCTGCAGTTCTATGCTGTCAGCTGCCCCAGTACCAAACTCCTAGATAATGTCCGAGACCGACTGCTCCTCTGCAACCCTGTTCTTGAGGTCACTTTTATTATAATGGATATATATTTGGATATAAATTAGTTAAATTGCGCTTTTTTATATTACCAACTGCATGCAATCATCTTGCTTTGGCTAGTGTGTCGTAACAATGCATTCTGTCAGTAAAAATATTTACACTAGCTTTACCTTCATAGGCTTTTGGAAATGCCAAAACTCTGAAGAATGACAACTCAAGCCGATTTGGGAAGTACATGGATATACAGTTTGACCACCAGGTGAGTTTTAAGACATTGTGCTTGTTTCTGTGCCCTGGGAAATTTGAAGAATGTAATGAATGTATTATGATGTTCACTGTCACGTTGCATAATGTACATTTTGCAACATCAATGTAGACTACATTTGTTCTTTTGTTGTGAAGGGAGGAGCTGTTGGTGGCCACATCCTCAGCTATCTGCTTGAGAAATCTCGTGTGGTTCATCAGAATCACGGCGAGAGGAACTTCCACATATTTTACCAGCTGGTGGAGGGAGGCGAGGAGGACTTGCTGCGCTGGCTGGGTCTTGAGAGGAACTGTCAACACTATAGTTACCTGGTGCAAGTGAGAGAAGCGTATCCGGGGGCTTTATCAACCACACATTTCAAAACATGTAGGCTAATTAGCTGGAAGTTGTGTGTCTTTTCTGTTTGAGCCTACAGCTTTCATACTGTGCTCTGCCTGACTCAGGGGGATTGTGCCAAAGTGAGCTCCATCAATGATCAGCGTGAATGGAAGACGGTGCAGAAAGCTCTTTCTGTCATTGAGTTCAGTGAAGTTAATATAGAGGTGAGGCGTTGTGACTTGACCTGTAGTTTATCACAGTAAGATTTCTACAGTAGGAAGAAATACATATGTGAACTGGGGTCGATATTTATCATAATTTATTCACATTGGAACCCTTTCTTTCCTTGGTGCCTATTACAGCATCTGTTTGCAATCATAGCTAGTGTGCTTCACTTGGGAAATGTGAAGTTTGAGGCTGATTCAAGGGGTTATGCTACTCTCAACAATAATCCAGAGCTTCACTGGCTATCAAAGGTTAGACAACCAACTTTTCGTAGGCAGTCAATTTTCAAAGCCACTTCACAATTAAACAAAAAATCGTCTGTACTTACAATGTTTAAAATGCTAATAATGCTAACTGAGTATTCAATATGAATATGACTAGCTGTGTTTTTACTTGGCAGTTGCTTGGCATTCCAAATCAGGTGCTACAGATGGGCTTGACCCACAGGAAGATTGAGGCCAAAGCAGAGGAGGTGGGTGAACTATTATTATTCTTTAACCGCTATTGTATATTGTCAGTGTGCTTTTTAAAATAACTCATGTATGGTTGTTTAGATGCTCAGTCCCTTCACTGTGGACCATGCAATATATGCCAGGGACGCCCTAGCCAAAGCCATCTACGGGCGTACCTTCAACTGGCTGGTTAACAAGATTAATGAGTCATTAGCTAACAAGGTAGGTATCAGGATGTCCTCCCATTCGTTAACAGATGTGGTTAGTAATCGAAGGAGCCCGGTGATAACACAATCTCTTTGTGGTTATACTGTGGTTAGGATTCCTCCAGGAAGACAGTGATTGGTTTGCTCGACATTTATGGGTTTGAGGTGTTCCACGTGAATAGGTAAGGAGAGACGTGACAGTGTTCAGAGCCTTCCAGAAAGTCAATGGTTGTATCTGAGAATCTCGATAATTTATTTTTTCAGTTTTGAGCAGTTCTGCATCAACTACTGTAACGAGAAACTGCAGCAGCTCTTCATCCAGCTAACCCTGAAGTCAGAGCAGGAGGAGTATGAGACAGAGGGGATTGAAGTCAGTACTCCTTTCATTCCTTTCATCACAAATCGTAAAATATGTTGTTGATGTGAAGATGTAAATGTATTTTTTGTTCAAAAAAGAAACAAAAGTGAATAAACAAGTATTAACCTTAAATTATTTTATGTTTTTCAGTGGGAACCAGTGCCATATTTCAACAACAAAATAATCTGTGACCTGGTGGAGGAGAAATTCAGAGGAATCATCTCAATATTGGTGAGGATACATTTGAAAGGCAAACAAATAAACCAAACCAACCAAATCCTAGTTTGGTTTCCTTTACTTTATTTGTTATGTCTTCTCTGTTAGGATGAGGAGTGTTTACGTCCAGGAGAGGCCACAGATCTTACCTTCCTAGAGAAGCTGGAGGAAAAGATGGGCGGCCATCCCCATTTTGTCACGTGAGTCATCCAATCTGACCTCATATGCATTGAGAGGTATGTGAAGGAGCCTACTTAGCACTATCCACTCTGATCTCATATGCATGAAGAGGTATATGAAGGAGCCTACTTAGTACCATCCAATCTGACCTCATATGCATAGAGAGGTATGTAGAGGAGCCTACTTAGTACCATTCACTCTTGTGAAAGGCCACAGAAAGGACGGGCCACCTCTGCATGGGAGTGCAAAACAACATCCCTTTCTTACTTCCTGTATTTCCTACAGACACAAGCTGGCAGATCAGAAAACGCGGAAAACCTTGGAGCGCGGGGACTTCCGCCTTTTGCACTATGCAGGGGAGGTGACCTACTGTGTGGTTGGTGAGAGATGAGTTTCCCAAAGTGACGTTTCCTTAGCCCGGGAATTCCTCTTCTTTTCCTAAGTATCTTGTAGGTGGATCTGTTCTTTCTGCTCACCCTGATGTCTGTTATTTTAGGATTTTTGGACAAAAACAATGATCTCCTCTACAGGAATATTAAAGAGGTATGTATGTATGTGCCCACTTGCCACAGCTCCGGCTGGCAGCACAGCTTCCTGGCCAGCTGGTGTATTATTCATTGTTAAGTACACCTGTGAATTATAGAGGAGCCCATTGTTAAGCATTGCTTTGGGATAGCTTGGTAGGACTTTTAAGGGGAGGACTAAGTCACTCAAAAACACCACCTGATGCTCTAAGTCTTATATTGTATTGGCTTCATGGTTGGCTATACATATTATGTTACTACACTTAAACTAGGATTTGTTTTTCAACCTTTCAGGTCATGCGTCAGTCCAAGAATGCCATTATCCAACACTGCTTTCCAATCACTGAGCCAGACAGCAAGAGGAGACCAGAAACAGTAAGAGAGACTGATGATCCATCCGCACACTAAAGTTGAATAATCATACTGCATGTACTGTATAATTATATTAAAAAATAAAGTATGTAATTGATCATATTGTTCTTAAACATTTTAGGTGGCCACTCAATTTAAGAACAGTCTAGTGGGTCTAACTGACATCCTCATGTCTAAAGAGCCCTGGTATGTCCGATGCCTGAAACCCAACGAAGGCAAGCAGCCAGGTAAGGATTCACATCCTAAAGCCAGAATCAGCCTCATGCTGTACTACTACCTACACAAGCCCATGGCTATCTATAATTTACCTGAACAGTAGAGGTCAACGTAGTTGACCTAAGAAAGCACCACATGCCCTGACCTAACCACCAAGGCTGAGTTACACCAAACCCACAGACAGATTCGACCCCTGGCCACAGGCAGTGAGTTGTCTGGAGCTGCGGGGCTTCATTCACAGTGCATGACCCTGACTGACACCTGCCCACCGCCCCTGTAGGGCGCTTTGATGACGTGTTGGTGAGACACCAGGTGAAATACCTGGGGCTAATGGAGCACCTGAGGGTCAGACGGGCCGGCTTTGCTTACCGCCGCAGATACGAGATCTTCCTCCAGAGGTAGCGTAGCGCGTGCTGTTTTTACCACGGATTTTTACAATGACCTCCAAGCAAAAATACTTGCTACTTAGTTGGCTGTTTTAAAATATATTCTATTGTGAGTTATTTAATAAAATCAAAAGAGAAGAATATAGTTCTTTCTTTGCCAGTGTGCTGGTGTAAAGTTAGTTCAGGTGTGAGTGGGATTCTTTCTCGTTAGGTACAAGCCGCTGTGTCCAGACACCTGGCCCAACTGGAGCGGCACAGCAGCAGAGGGGGTTCAATGTCTGGTCAAGCACCTAGGCTACAGGTCTGACGAGTACAAGATGGGCAGGTGAGCTTCTGTTGTAGAGGTGTGGGGCTTCAGGCTTACATGGAAAGAAATCCTAAAGGGATCCTTCTTACTTCTCTGTCTTCGAAAAAGGACCAAAATCTTTATCCGGCATCCCAGAACATTGTTTGCCACCGAAGATGCATTTGAAGTCTGCAAACATGAGTTGGGTAGGTTCCAGCGTTTGATCAGCTACATTGTATGAAAAGGTACGTGTTTACTTTTGTGGCAAATTGCAAGGTAAAGCTTTCTTGTTTTTTAGCAACAAGGATACAGGCAAAGTACAAAGGCTACAGGGTAAAGGAAGACTTCCAGAGACAGAAAGAAGCAGGTTGGTGTTCATCCTTACTAGCTTCCTTGTACTTGTAAAGTGTCCTTGAGTTTTTAGAAAGGTGCTCTTAAATTAATGTTATTATCATTATTCGCTTTATTCTTTTATTCTTCTTCCCGGTATCTCCCTTTACATTCTTTTATTTGAACTCCGCTACTTTATGTTATCTTACAAGCCACCAAGATTGAGACATGCTGGCGAGGTTTGAAGGCCAGGAGGGAACGAGAGAAGAGGGCTTGGGCTGTCAAGGTTATAAAGAAGTAAGAGCGACTGATAGCTACTGTAACTGTACGATGTAATTTTAGAAATATCTAGGTGCTCAGCTCTTTCTCTTCATGTTTGGCAGGTTCATCAAAGGGTTCATGACCAGAAATCAACCAGCGTCCATTGACAACACTGAGTACTTGGCCTTTGTCAGGCAAAACTATCTCACACGGCTCAAGGATAACCTTCCTAAAACAGTCTTGGACAAAAACAGCTGGCTGACCCCACCCCCTATCATGAAGGAGGTGGTTATCTGCTTTAATGAAGCAGCTTTTGATTCTCCAGGCACAGTATGAAACATGCAATGATATTTATAATGCTGGATCTAAATAATCTAGCTGGACATATGTTCTTTGTACCTAATATAGGCCTCAGAGTTATTAAGGACAATGCACATTCTTTACATGGCGAGGAAATATGTACATGGAATCACGCCACAGCGGAAAGCTCAGGTAATGCCTGGGTGCTATCATGGACAAGAATTCAAACTGACAAAACAGTTTATGACAACACTAGTGCCTCAAAAATCCTATCTCTATGGTGTGTTTTTCTTTTACTAGCTTCACCTTAAAGCAGTGACCAGTTCCTTGTTCAAAGGAAGGAAAGAAAACTACCCTTTCAGTGTGTGCAGACCATTCCTAGACTCCAGAATAAGTATGGCGCACACTAAATTAGTATTATCGCTGTCAATAATACTTTTAGATTGATAAATAGATTTTTTTTGTCGCTATTCTAAACCACTGTTGTTTTTTTCAGGTGAGGAGGACATAAACATCAAAGTGCTACAGACGATTAAACACGAGCGCATCAAGGTAAACTGAATTTACACGATTGCCATAGTGTAGCCATAGTTATCACGTCTCCCTCACACATCTGGTCCTGACTCAGTCCACGTGTTTCACAGTACAGCGTTCCAGTGGTGAAGTATGACAGGAACGGGTTCAGACCTCGCTTCAGGCAGCTGATCTTTACACAGGCAGCAGCGTACTTAGTGGAGGAGGCTAAAATCAAACAGAGGATAGATTACTCCTCTCTCAAAGGTGAGAATAAAACTATTAAAAGAGAATAGCTCAGCAACATGTGCAATATTCAAGTGTGGGATTCATTTTAGTGGCATGTTTTAGCAGTCAAGACTGCTGATGTGTGTTTCATAGGCGTGTCTGTCAGCAACCTGAGCGACAACTTCCTGATCCTTCATGTGCAATGCGATGAAATCAAGCAAAAGGTTTGTTGAACTACAGGGGAGTTTCTGTGATTGGTACACATTTCTATTCATGCTGAGGGATTTTGAATCCCCCTATGTGTGGGATTCAAAAACTTTATGTGTCAAGTACATGATATTAACTTTTTACCAAAACATACTCCTCACTTCAGTGAAAAAAACCTACATACCATAAACATGTATGTCCTCAGGGGGATTTGGTTCTGCAGTGTGACCACCTATTCGAGGCCTTGACCAAGCTATGTGTGGTGACCAACAAGGAGAACTGCATCAAAGCAGTCCAGGGCAGGTCAGTTTACAACTAAAGAGTTTAACACAAGACAACCCTATTTCCACCACAAAGCCAAGGGATAGGCTCGGGTGGGCCAGGGTCAATTAAATATACTAGTTGCAATATTGATTTGTTGAACACTATGTTATGTCACTGTTGCTAATCAAACTCTAAATTAAACAAACCAATTTAAATTTTTGGTTTATTTCAGTGTAAGGTTTGACATCCAGCCTGGGAGAGAGGGGTTTGTTGACTTTAAGAGTGGCCAGGAGTTCATGGTGTACAGGGCAAAGAACGGCCATTTGATGGTGGTAAGAAGTGAAAGCAATACTTTGGTCAACCCCTTGAAAGTAATGTGTAGGGCCTGCTTAACATGACAGTCTATGTGTTTTTCAGGAGTCAGCTAAAACTAAATCAAGATGATGAACCCAATGACGTCGGCTGATTATTAATTGAATGATTTTATCCAAAAACCATATGCACTCATTCATGTTTTTTTATGATAAATTATTTACAGTAAGCTGTTATAAGATGCACTTGAACAGTGGTAAATGACTCATATAATATGAAGTATTCATATTTTTTTCACAGGTTTTTCCTATTGATATTAATTTTACATCTAAAAAACACAAACATATGGTTGTAAAGTAACGTGTCATAACTTTTATACTTTAGCACAGAAAGTGTACCTTATTGACATTAAAACAAAAATTAAACTGTTGTATAATATATTTGTTTTTATTATGTTCTGTGGAGTATCAAATACACAGTAAAAAATACACTATACATTTCAAATGATGAGCTGGGATTATAAAAACATTTTTGATTAAAAAATAAAAGTACATAACCAGTCATATAAAAGGTATTTTTACCTGACAAATATGTTCTAAAATGTGTATAGCTTTATGCCGATGATACACATTAAAGCAATCTAAACACTAGACTGGTAGCATTACTGTTAACAAGAAAGTGTTACAATTATTGTCGGTAAGATAATGGACAGCAAAGAGAAAAACTAGGTAAAAAAACTTCATTCAATTGATGTACTTGCATCTTAAACATTCTTTTGATAATATAATGTTATTCTTTTACAGCATCCAATAGAAAAACTACACCCACTTACAGACAAAAGTGCAGGATACATAAACGTGATTTGGACAACAATACTTTCTCTTCAGTGTCTGTGAGTGTAACACTCTCTAGTGGACAAAATCAGTACATGCACATGTTGCTATATTTTTTTAAATAAATATTTGATTGTATATCAAAGTATACTACACGTGTAACATAATGCCCATACCATTTAATCCAAGTGCTCGAATATAGAAAAAGTATTTAAAAATGTTTGGTTATGTGTAAATAGTAAATGTGCAACTGTAACAGTTTGCTGTAACTGGAATGATTTCAGATATAGATATTCAAGACTTACAGCGCACTTTCGTAGTGACATGATAAAGTGGCTACATGAAGCAACAATCTCATCTATTTTTTACTGTGTAAGGCACATCTCTTTCACATGAACAGTGCCACTAGATTATCAAAATCTGTTATTTTAGGTGCACTGCAAAGTGTAGTAAATGTAGTGTTTCAAGTTCGCAAGTTTATGCCTCAATGTTCATGGCCACAGTACATTTACACAGTTTGAAAATATAGACAAAGGAAACAAAGACATGTGAGAAGTTTGTGACCATCGGCTGAATATATCTTGAAAGGTTCAAAATTAGCAAACTATCAGATTCAGCAAGTTCAACAATTTCCTCCCAATTTAAAGTTAAGCGAGTCCTGTTCAACCATGTCAAGGCAGTCTATTTGTATCTAGTTCAAATCTCCTGACTGCAATGACCATAATGCTTAGATTGTAGGCAAAGATTCTAATCCATGTTGGTGTAGTTTATAATCTGTAAAAACTGACCTCACACGGTAATAGAATGTGACCAACATTTTGTAATCCAAGCAGAAGAGCCTCGGATGGTTACTGATGGTGGTGGGTGCGGTCGTCAGGGCGTTTAATGTGGATACGGCGAACCCTTTCAATACGTTCGCGTTCCTCGTCTTCATCTAGGTGATGGGAGCGCCCTGCAGCACCCCCGGTGGCCTCCAGTAGGGCATCGTCTGGACCCCGCCCATCCTGAGACTCATACAGGAGGATGTTGAGGGTCTCCTCATATATCCGAGCCTCTGGGAATTCCACCTATGGTAGAGGACAATGATGAAACCACTCGACTATTCCAGTTGAAATTCTTATCATAATTTTACCAATCGAAAAATACAGTTTTTGTTTAGAGGAAGCAGCATACCTTGGTCTGCTTCTTCTCTGTTGCATAGACAATTGAGGTGCAGCACACCTCTGCAATTTTTCGTCCCTGTCCATAGAAAGACCAGCAGCAGATCTCATCGCCAATTACGTCCTTAATAAAGAGCACCCGACCATTGAATCGCAGAGAAAGCTTATCGAACAGCTCAATGTTCTTTAGCATGTTATCATCAGAGTTGCTGCAAAAAAGAGATGTAACAACGTTCAACATTCAAAGAACATTTTGAATTGCTTAAAAAATTACTTGTCTAGCCTTTATGAGTCATCTGAAAAGAGTTTACCTTTGCCTTTTTAATGCAATTAATGCATTTCCAAAAACGTACGTTTGTTTTGATTGACCCATTTTTGTTTTCCAAAATCTATTTACCACTATTATAAACATTTTTACCTGGTGTACGAGTACTTGTTGTTGCTCCTGTTGTATAACAACTTAACCGAGGGCTGTGATAAACAATGAAAGGGACAAAACGCAAGCAACGGTAAGAATTATAAATAGTTAAATTAGTCACCATAGTGGAGTATCATGAGCTAGTGCATTACCTTGTTGGAATTAGCGATGAGCCTCTGTTCCTCCTTTGACGATGTCACCAAGGGCACTTTACAGAAAGGCTCATAAGTGTCTTTATTCTGAAAACAAATACAAAATGTTGAACATAAAAACAGGTGGTATGGAACCGTAAATAATATATAGACTAGACAAGGGTTTGCACCAGCATGGACTGAAAAGGAGTTTACACCATACCTGTAATGCAGTATGGCATTCGTCTGCCAGCCCCTGCACCAGGTAGTATTTTGCCTCTGCCAGGAGCTCTTCTACCTCTCTCCGGATATCAGGTAAGGGCACAGCTCCATCACGCAGGTAGTTCAGGATGGTCCCAAAGTGTTTCCCACATCTGTCAATAAGAATCCAGCCTGCACGCATCGAAGTACATAGCAAAGTTACCAACTACTTGCTACTTAAACAACATACAAATTAAAATGAGCATGCTATTATAAGGTAACTCAAGCCTGTAATGATGAATACCTTCACTATCTGTGAGTACCTCCATCCTGCCACTGAACATGGCCTTAAGCATGGTGTCCTGTTTAGTTAGTGTTTGCATAGTCGTATAGTAGAGGGCACCTCCGACATTGAGCTTAACATATTTTGAGCTGGAGCAGGAGCCCTTGAAGGATGCGGTGCGGGTTGTTGCCGCAGGCACCGCTGAGGTAACCACGCTCACTCCTGACATCTCTTCCTGTGTCAAAACAAGAAGTTAAGAAGCTATGTTACTTATCAGAAAGAACTGGCCAAATCAGTGAATACATAGCCTAGTTTGATTTGTAACTTGTAACATAATAAAGGTCTTTCACATGTAATGCTGATAAGCAATAATTAAGTAGGCCTATTATGATCTAAGCAAATATTAAATCAATAATTCGTCTTAGAATAACTTAGTTGTGGATAACTCAACAAGCTGAACACAAGTATGCAATCAATTGTCCTGTGTAAATTGGTTATCGCGTTAGCGCCGGTGCCCTGTTTTGTCACTGATAAACGAAAGTTAATTGTCAAACACTATCGCGATGTAGTTAGTTAGTTAACAATACTTGGGTAATGATTGATTATTTTAATGTAACTTCCGTGAAAGAACGACTTGCTAGCGTTCTCTCGCCAACTAACTAGCTAGCGAAGTGTGGCTAACGATTGTTAGAAACAAGGCCCAGTAAACGTAGAGAGGGACTGTCATCCTGTTTTCCATCTTTCAATTAAAGGACAAAAACTTTTTAAGCCGTTAAAAAGTTGCTAATAAAGGAGTAGATTCGACTTTTCGAAACTTACCATAGAATCTTTAGCTAACTAGCGAACCCAACTGTTGATTATTTTATCTATCCCGCCTTCAAAACCTAACTTCCCAGCTAGGACGGTAAAGTACTAAAGCTAAGCTATTAACTTTGTAATAGGGCGGATCATTGTTGCTGAAACAACACATGCATGACGATAAGTCTTATTTGACGGGCAACCATCCTGACTTGCGTATTTGTAAACTTGTGATACATGTTGTTTATCTTTTCAAATGACTTTATGAAATACTTTAAATCTGTTATATGTAAGTAATATATTGGCATATATTTTGGGGCATTTTTTGCTAAATAAATAAAAAATAAATAAGACTTTGATTATAGGATTAGATCAAGACATAATGTCTTGATCTAATCCTATAATCAAAGTCTTATTTATTTTTTTATTTATTTAACAAAAAATAAAATGTATATTACTTACATACAGATTTAAATTATTTCATAAAGTCGACATTGAAAAAGATAAACAACATGTATCGCAAGTTTACAACACAAGTCAGGATGAATTATCGTCATTAAAATGATTGTTTCGAAATACTTCTTCTGAGGTTAATAACTAGCTTAGTGCACTTTACCGTCTAACCAGAAGTTAGGTTTTGAAGGTTGGAGTGACAGTTGGGTCTATATTAAGTTTCGAAAGTCGAATCTCTCCCTTGTAGCAACTAACAGTAAACTAAAAGTTTTTTTGTCCCTTGAATTAGTAGGCCTGATGCAATATCGTTAGCCACACTTCACTAGCTGGATTGGATTGGCGGAGAACAGCGAAATTCGTTCTTTCACCGGAAATTATTAAAATGTCAATCATTACCTAGGTATTAACAACTAACTACATCGCGATAGTGTTTGACAATTAACTTTTAGTTTTATCAGTGATAAAATTTTTTCAACATAATAATCACACAGGACAATTGATTGCATACTGTGTTCAACTGTTGAAGTTACAATAAATATTCTAAGACGAATTATTGATTTAATATTTGCTTAGATGCTAATAGATTTCTGAAATTATTGCTTATCAACATTACATGTGAGACCTTTATTAATATTTTAGGTTACAAATCAAACTTGTTTGGCCAACATTATTTTCGAGATACATAACTTTTTGAAATTTATGAATACAACAGATATCTTTTGTTAACTGAAAATCAACATAGCTGTAACTTCTTGTTTTGGCGAGATGTCAGGGTGAGCGTAGTTTACCTCAGCGGTGCCTGCAGTAACAACCACACCACATCCTAAAATACAACCAACTCAAAATATGTTAAACACCAATGTCGGAGATTATACCTTATACGACTATGCAAACGCAACAAGGACACTGACCATGTTGGTGATGGAGATTTTCACAGATATTGCAGGCTTGAGTTACCTTATAATAAACACGCTCATTTTTAGTACTTATGGCAAATAATAAGTAGTTAACAACTTTGCTATATCTTCACCCCGATGCGCATTAGGCTGGGTGACCATCTGAACTACCTGCGTGGTAGGCGTATACCTGATATCAGCGTCGAAAATTAAACTCCTATGCAGGAAAAATACTACCTGGAGGTAAAATTTTATGCCACTCTACGTAGTATAAACTCCTTTTCAGTATCTGCTGGTACAATATATTATTTGCGGTTCCATACCATACCTGTTTTTATGTTTGTATTTTATTTGTTTTCAGAATAAAGTTTATGAAGCCTTTTTTGTAAAGTGCCCTTGGTGACATGCGTCAAAAGGAAGGAACAAACTCATCACCTTCCCAACAAGGTAATGCCGCAAACTCATGATACTCCACTATAGTGACTAATTTAACTATTTATAATTCTTACCGTTGCTAACGTTTTGTCCCTTTCATTGTTTATCACAACCCTCGGTGATTACATACAGCAGAATCTAATACTCATTACCTGAAATTTTCAAAATGTTTATAATAGTAGAATTTTGGAAAAACAAAATGGGTCAATCAAACAAGCTGATGCGTTTTTAGAGCATTAATTGCATTAAAAAGGCAAAGATACTTCTCCAGTGACTCATAAAGGTAGACAATAATTTTAAATAATTCAAAATGTTCTTTTGAAGATGTTGAAACGTTATTGCAGCTCTGACAACATGCTAAAGGAACATTGGTACTGGTGATAAACTTTCTCTACATTATGCGCAGTTAAGGACGTATTCTTTGATGAATCTGCTGTAATCTCCTATGGACAAGGGGCAAATTACAGAAATTATTATTCAATTTAATCTATGCAACAGAGAAGAGCAGACCAAAGTAAACAAAACCCTCTAAATAAAAACTGTATTTTACGTTAATAAAATATATTAAATTTCAACTGTAGTCAGTGAATTTCATCATCTACAAATTAAGAATTCCAGAGGCTCGGATATATGAGGACCCTCAACATCCTCCTATATGAGTCTCAAGATAAATGAGGCTCCAGGCATTTTGCACAAAGGCAGGGTACTGCAGGGTCCCATCACCTAGATGAAGGCAGAGAGCAGTAGCATGTGGCTGACCCTTTATACATATATAAATATGCATCCGAAGATACTTTATAACACAGATTACAATGTGATCACATTCTAGATGTGAAGATCAGTTTTTAGGTTATAAACTACATAGCATGGATTAGAATCTTTGCCTACAGCTCTAAGCATTATGTCATTGCAGTCAGGAGATTCGTCTCCCTTGACATGGTAGGCAGGCTAAACAACAGGAGGAAAATTGTTGAACTGCTGAAATCTGATAGTTTGCTAATTTCTTCAAGATATATTCAGCCGATGTCACAAAAACTTCTCACATGTCTTTGTTTCCTTTTGTCTATATTTCAAACAACAAATGTATAGTATGCATGAGGCATAAAACTGAACTTGAAAACATACCACTTGCAGTATCTGCACCTAAAGCTTAACAGATTTTGATAATCCTAGTGGCACTGATTGTGTGAAGATTAGTGCCTTACACAAATAAGGTGGAATTTGTTACTTCGAAAATATAGCCACTTTATCATGTCGCCTAAATTGTTGTAGTGAATATCATTATCTGAAATGTTGATACAACAAATTATTACAGTCTACACACATAACCAAACATTTTTAAATACTTTTCTATATTGAGCTTGCTATGGTATAGGCATTGCATTATGAAATATACTTGATATACAATCAAATATTTATTTAAAAATATAGCAACATGTGCATGTACTGATTTAATCCTAGAAGAGTGTTACACTCACAGACACTTGGAGAAATATTGTTGTCCAAATCACATTTATATCCTACACTTTTAATCTGTAAGTAGAGTGGTATGCTGTAAAGAAGATAACATTATATTATCAAAGAATGTTTAGATGCAAGTACATCAATTAGTGAAGTTTTTTTACCTGATTTTTCACCTCAGTATCTTGCCACGTATATGTAACACTTTTCTTGTTAACAGTAATACTACCAATCTAGTGTTTGTTTTAATGTGTATCATCGGCATAAAATATACACATTTTACAACATGACTGTCAGGTAAAATACCTTTTATATGACTGAATTTATGTGCACATAATCCCAGCTCATCATTTGAAATGTATAGTGTATTTTTTACTGTGTATTTGATACTCCACAGAACATAATAAAAACAAATATACTATACAACAGATTGATTTTGTTTTAATGTCAATAAGGTGCACTTTCACAGTATACAAAGTATAAAGTTATGACACGTTACTTACAACCATGTATTTGTGTTTTTTAGATGTAAAATTAATATCAATAGGAAAAACCTGAAAAAATATGAATACTTCATATTATATGAGTCATTACCACTGTTCA
>JAPMUY010001807.1:0-10159 GCA_026901105.3 Galaxias olidus
GGGCTACAGTGCAGGTCAATCAACGCAATTCATGTGTAGGACTAAGATTCAATGTTGCAGGGTTTACTGTGTGTGTGATAAAACATGACCGAAAGAACGAGATCGCGGATACAAGCGGCGGAAATGAGTTTCCTCCGGAGGGTAGCTGGCATCTCCCTTAGGGATAGGGTGAGAAGTTCAGCCATTCGTGAGGGACTCGGAGTAGTGTGTGGTTCGGGCATAAAGGATGCCACTAGGGAGGTGTTCCAGGCACGTCCAGCTGGGCGGAGGCCGCGGGGCAGACCTAGGACCAGGTTACTGGCCTGGGGCTTGGAATCCCCCAGTCAGAGCATTCGGGAAAGGGAAGTTTGGGATGTCTTGAACTGCTACCTCCGCGACCCGACCCCGGACCAAGCGGACGACGATGATGATGATGATGATGATGATAAAACACTTCATTAGGCTACTCATTCAGTTGTCAACATCAACAATTGATAGGCCCTATAAAGAAAGTGCTCTGAGGCCACAACAATGACAACAAAGCTACATTTAATTTGGAATAACCAAAATCAAGAACGTTCTCATTACAACATTTACAATATATGCCTGTTCTAGACACATTCTATTAACTATCTTGACTTTCGATTCGAACGAGCACTCATAAATTGGCTATACACCTATGAAGCAAAGTTAAAATAGAACTATGACAAAAATATTCCATACGATTTGGAATTAATATTAAGAAGCTCCCCTTATAGCCTACTTACTTCCACTGCCCAATTTGCTTGACGGATCCACGGATTGTGTCATAGCTCAAAATAAGAGACCACTGCAAAATTATCAGTTTGTCTGGTTTTACTGTTTATAGGCTAGGCCTATGTGTTTGAGTAAACTGACCGTTTTTATTTTTGCTTCATTCTATAAATTACTGATATTTCACAAATTCTAAATACAGTATTTCCATTTAGAGCATTTATTTGCAGAATGAAATGAAATAAATCGCCAAAATAACACCAAAAAGATACAGTGTTTTCAGACCTCAAACAACTTACCAAGTTCATTTTTAAACAGCACAATACTAATTGTTTGACTTAGGAGGAGTTCAGAAATCAATATTTGATTTAATAATCACAGCTTTCATGCGTCTTGGCATGCTTTCCTTCATGCCATTCCATGCAGGCGCAAAATTCAAGCAGCTCTGCTTTGTTTGATGGCGTGTGACCATTCATCTTCCTTTTGATCAAATTCCAAAGGTTTTCAATGGGGTTCAGAGATTGGGCTGGGTCTTGATCTTATGGTCCTCCATCCACACCTTGATTTAGCTGTCCGGCATACTTGGAGCATTGGGGCTACTGGAGAGCATGCCAAGACTCATGGTAGTTGTAGTTCCAAATTAGTCTTATAATACAAATTTCTGAACTATTACACAGTTAAAACATTATTATTGTGTTGTTTAAAAAAATGCATTTCTGCATTATTCGAGTTCTGTAAACACTGAATTTTTTTGATTATTTTGTCCAGTTTTCTGCAAATAAATGGACTAAATAGAAACTATTTGTATTTGGAATTTCGGAGAAATTTAATTTTTGTTTTCAATTTATTGTTACATAAACACATAGCCTATACCTATGAAAAGTACAACCAGAGAAACTGACAATTTTGCCACGGTCTGAGACTGTTGGGCCAGGATATAAAATCAAGTTGTGAATAATACATTCATAACGAGAAGTTTAGGTAGGTACTATGTCTATTTGTATCAGTCCGAATAATTTAAGCACAACTTTAGCAAAACGAATTAACTTACTCTGTAGCTAGGTTTAGGCTATGTCTCATGTGTCCGCGTGTTCATTTTATTAGCAACACACAAATGCAACTTATGAGTCATGATCCATGATTTGTCGGAACGTTACATCATGTTACATCACCTACTGTATGTCTCAAATGTCTTATCTGCCTCCGAAGCATTGCAGGTTGAGGAAACACAAGACATAAGACTGTATCCACTATCTTGCAACATTCATATCATCAAGCTATACTTATTGCATTTGCATTGTTTATGGTGAATGAGAGACACTTCTCGCAGACAGAGCTCCGTACAGATCATCAACGACAGTAGCGTGAAGGCAGCGACATTAGTCACATTAGTGGCGTGACGTATGCAAACATGGCGCTGAAATCTCAGTTCTGCCTTCAAAATAAGAGCTCGTCTTTGATTAAAGTAGTGCAACCAAAATGATCATTACAAATGACAAATAAAGTGTTATATATAATTTTTAATCAGAAATTGAGCACGTTCCACTGCAATTGGCAAAAAAACTTTAAAATTAAAAAAGTTTAATTCTAAAATGTTTGTATTGTAAAAAAAAAGGTATTAAAAATAATTATGTAGTAAGTAAGTATGTAAGTATTTTATGAAATATTAAAAATATAAAGCAAATAGGTTAACCAAAACAATAAGGTTGCTTCAGGAAAACTATACTTTGTCTAAGTAATTGTATATAGTTTGATGAAATAAAGAGACACATGCCCCTAATCTAGCTCCAAAGGTTTGACTTAAAAGGTCAGATAATAAATGTATTTGTGTTCTTCACCTCATAATATTATTCATCCTTTTTGTTTGATTCTTCATAGAAACCACAGCCCACTCAAGAATGCAACTTTAACCTTAAATCAACCAATGAACCTGTTCGAATAAGAATTGTCTGTTCTCTAATCAGAACATCCTCGCAATACTTTGCCTGCTCTATCTTGTAAAGCCCCTTTATTCTCTGTAAAGACCTCATTACATTAAACCTGGTCAAATATAGAAGTTGTCTAAAAACATAAAGCCATGGTCCTTTATTCTCTGTAAAGATTTTGTTCTCTGTCAATTCCTCAATACATTAAACCTGCTTTATCTACGTGAAATATAGAAGATGTCTCAGTAAAACCACATATTTTCCTCTACCTTAGACCCTCTGCTAACACAATATGCAGAGATTATACTTAGATTTGCGCAATTCCATGTGTGGTACAGGTTGAAAGGTTGCATATGTCTCAAAGTCTATACCAAGGCGTTTATTCTCTGTAAAGGCCTCATGACATTAAACCTGCTTTATCTATGTGAAATAAAGAAGTTGTCTCAGTAAAACCATATGTTTTTGTTTACATTAGACCCTCAGCTAACAATATATGCAGAGATTGTACTTAGATTTGCGCAATTCCATGTGTGATATAGGTTCAAAGGTCACATATGTCTCAAAGTCTATAGCTAGGCGTTTTTTATCTGGAAAGGCCTCATGACATTAAACCTGCATTATCTATGTGAAATATAGAAGTTGTCTCAGTAAAACCATATGTTTTTGTTTACATTAGACCCTCTGCTAACACAATATGCAGAGATTGTACTTAGATTTGCGCAATTCCATGTGTGGCATAGGTTCAAAGGTCACATATGTCTCAAAGTCTATAGCCAGGCGCTTTTTCTCTGTAAAGGCCTCATGACATTAAACGTGCTTTATCTGTGTGAAATATAGAAGTTGTCTCAGTAAAACCATGTGTTTTTGTTTACCTTAGACCCTCAGCTAACACAATATGCAGAGATTATACTTAGATTTGCGCAATAACATGTGTGGTACAGGTTCAAAGGTCGCATATTTCTCAAAGTCTATAGCCAGGCGCTTTTTCTCTGTAAAGGCCTCATGACATTAAACGTGCTTTATCTATGTGAAATATAGAAGTTGTCTCAGTAAAACTTTATGTTTTGGTTTACATTAGACCCTCTGCTAACACAATATGCAGAGATTATACTTAGATTTGCGCAATTCCATGTGTGGTATAGGTTCAAAGGTCACATATGTCTCAAAGTCTATAGCCAGGCGTTTTTTCTCTGTAAAGGCCTCGTTACATTGAACCTGCTTTATCTATGTAAAATAGAGAAGTTGTCTCAGTAAAAACATATGTTGTTGTTTACCTTAGACCCTCAGCTAACACAATATGCAGAGATTATACTTAGATTTGCGAAATAGCATGTGTGGTACAGGTTGAAAGGTCGCATATGTCTCAAAGTCTATAGCAAGGCGTTTATTCTCTGTAAAGGCCTCATGACATTAAACCTGCTTTATCTACGTGAAATATATAAGTTGTCTCAGTAAAACCATATGTTTTTGTTTACATTAGACCCTCTGCTAACACAATATGCAGAGATTGTACTTAGATTTGCGCAATTCCATGTGTGATATACCGCATATACCGTGATGTACCGCACATGCAATTGCACAAATCTAAGAATATTCTATACATAGATTGTTAGCGGAGAGTCTAACCTTAAATTTTTTTTTTTTTATGACATATATATATATATAGATAAAACAGGTTTGATGGAATGAGGCTATAATAGTGAACCAACGCCTTGCTATAGATTTTGAAACATCTGTGACCTTTGAACCCATGCCGCACATGCAACTGTGCAAATCTAAGTATAATCCCTGCATATGTAGTTTGCAGAGATTCTAAAGTAAAGACAAATATATGATTTTACTGACACATCTTCTTCATTTACTATAGATAAAACTGGTTAAATCTAAAGAAGTTTAAAAATGATAATTTATGAAATTCTTTGATTCACGTGACCCTTGAACCTCAGTCTATCCTTTAATGTTTTAGCGCTTTGGAATAATTCTCAATCTCCAATTAGCAGAGCATTTACAGAAAAAAATAAAGGTGTGTTTCACTGAGAAGTCTACTATTTTCCATTTAGAAAAGAGGGTAATTGTTCAGATAACCATCGGACCTTTGAAATCAAACATTTGGAGCTCAATTGCTCAAAAATTTTTGTTTTTCAGAAGCAACTTTATTGCTTTACATAAAAAAAAAAAACATTACGAGAATTCGTTTTTTTTTTTATTATAACGTTTTTGGCCCAGTTGCAGTGGGAACGTGCTTGTTTTTCGGATTGAAATTAGATATAACACGTTTTTGGTACTGCATTCATCTCAATGACGAACTCTTATTTTGAAGGCAGAACTGCGATTTCGGCGCCGTGTTTGATTACGTCACACCACTAATGTGACTAATGTCGCTGATTTCACGCAACTATCAACGACATGATACATTTATGGCTGCTAGTATTGTATGCTGCATGTTTTTGAGCGCTACTTACAAACTTAGAGCAAACACTTCCGGTTTAGAAACACATAATTAAAAGTTAGGTACCATGTATTTACAATAAATTTGAGGATTTTAAAATCACTTTTTATAGCAACAAAAAAAGTATATGAATAATTTGCGGTTCCAGCAGCCCCAAAATGTTATTCTGTTTTATTATTTGATGACTAAAACCAGCTCAAATTCTACAATTTGCACCTGCTGTACAGGCACGTTTCAGGCAATCTATTTCTAAACAAAAATCATTCAATTTATGAGAGCTTAAAGTCAATCACTATGCCAATCAGGTCAGGTTTTTAGCTTTGACTTGGAAAATAGTTGCGTTTAAATAAAATCAAAAAAGATATTAAAAAACTTTAATATCTGTGTGACAGCCACACACAAGGCGAAATCTGACAAATGCTCACAAAAAAAAAATCTTTTTTAAACAGTATGCTAATAAAATCTCACTGTAATTTTGGAGCTGCGGCTTGCAATGTATATATAAACAATAGGTAACAGTGGTACCTGCAGTCTTGTTGTCTCTATATGTAAATTTATAAAAAATAATCTGAAAACAGGCTGACAGAAGACTTCCATTTGCTTTACTATCAAACTGTTTGGAATATCTCTGGCTATTTGCTGGTTGGCCAAGTCGTGGATATCCGAGCACCACCCTGTATATAAACAATTATGCAGGGATATGTTTACTTGGGCCATTTTCAGTGCCATTTACTTATGTCGTGATTTTTTGCTGAGCAAGTACACATTACTATCCTCTTAGGATTTCCAAACACATTGAAAATATACTTAGCAAATTCTAAAATCTGTTTTTAATTTAAAAATAAACCCTTTTTAACAGCAGCTACATACATGATCTTCACGACAAATGTGACTGGGTTCACAGTAAAGTCTGTTTGTAGTTGTGGGTCCTTTCCTTGTGGGAAAACCTTTGATCCTTTGAAAACCTTAATGATCCAGAGCTATATGCTCTCAAACCAGAATTGGAACGTATGAGACTGTACAACCCTTATGCAGAAGAGTTTTCACATTATTAAAACAATTATTGTATTTTATTGCTTTAAAAAACGTAATAAAGGTCTTTGCACTTTTATTTTCAATGCAAAACGTCCTGACCGGAAATGATTTATTTGTATTGTTCGCTGGCTGCATACAGATGTGTCGCTGCAGTCTTGCGCTTTCCTGTTTACGGGCGGGAAGAGCGAACGACGCTCAACGTCGTTCTCGTTTACCCTGAATAAACAGCAACTAATTTGTTTTTGTTTAGTCTCTTGCTTATTAGTTGCAGATTTTATGATACATGCAACTTCATACGATTTGAGAACATATCTGAAGTGGGGTATTTACAAAAGTTAAGGGGATTTGAGTGTTATACAGATGGAGGACCCTGCAGATTCCGGCGGTGGACGTGCAGCAGAGGGCCCCACGGCGCAGGTGGCAGATATCTGTTGCCCAACCGGAGCTCTTCCTCTGCGGATTCTAGAGTGGAAAGTCAAGCCTGGGTCCCTCGTTAATGTAGACTCTGTTTTAGCATTATGTGCACCAATTCCATTAGAGAAAGAGACTGGTGCTGAGCCTCGAGACCATCTCAGCAGGCTGCCAGAGAAGAAGGTTAAAGCCGACCGTTCTGGTGTGGTTAAAGAGCTATGCTATCAAGTTGGACAAGTCATACCTCCCGGGTAAGTAAGCTAGCTAGCTAGCTTCGCAGACCTTTGATGTTGTCAAATAGACAACCAAAAGTGACGATGTTTTGTTTATTGTGATAACTATTACCATCAATACATTGAGGAATTTAAGCCAGCAACATTGCTAACTAATGTAGCTTAGCGTGCTACTCTGTTAGCAAGGAAGCTGAAGTTGTCTGGCGCGTGTGTATGAACCATAGACATACTCAGATTTGTAGGACAACTGGATTGCCCAAATAAGGTCTTAGAGCATCCAGGTAATGTTTTATAAATCAAGAATAGGTGGCTTTAAGCTGGTGGATAGTCTTGCACCCGTTCAAATTATGTTATATATTTCATTTGTTTATTTAAATTTGAATTGAACACTAATTTAAAAAGTCCGATTGCCTTTTACAAGGCAACTTTACTATTGACATCAAGCAATAATAACAATTATTGTATCCTACTCTAATAATATTAATAATTATAAAGTATAATTTAGGATTGCTTAAGATGATAGTATGTTTTTACCACCTTATTACATAGCCTTACTTTAACCGATATAACAGTTTAAAGTGTAACCCAACTTTGTTAGTAGAATGACAGTCATGTGTTTCTTCTCTTTTTCTAGTGGTGTCATTGTTAGAGTAGAAGAATGCTGCCACCCTATAGTGATGAAGGGTCTGTGCGCTGAATGTGGCCAGGACTTGACACAGTAAGGAATTACACACACACAATATATAAAGTGTAATGATACATACTTCCTGGGCATCCCCTTATGTTTGCATGTTGTTATATACATTTCTGCTTTATACATGTTTGTGCTATAATGTTTTTATGTGTCTAGCAGACATGATGTGACACTAAATGCATTAACTCCCACTTTCTTCTCAGGCTACAGAACAAGAACGGGAGCCACCAAGCACACATCTCCACGGCAACTGTCTCCATGGTGCACAGTGTTCCTGAGCTGATGGTCAGCTCAGAGGTGAGCCTTGACAGTCACTGGAAAGACTTTGCCAGTAGGGCAGGGTGATCTGGACATTTTTCTCTTCTTTAGAAGGCATCAAAACTTTCAAAAAGCATTTTAAAGTACCTGTGTTCAACACAGGCCTGTGTGTCTAGTATTTAGGTATTATAGCTATGTTGTATTGCTGTCCTTTTTGCATTGGTACATTGGTTCATAGAGTGATTGAAGGTGTTATTGTCTGTTCCACTATTTCCCGGCACACTTCTACAGCAAGCAGAGCAGCTGGGCAGAGAAGACCAGCAGAGATTGCACAGAAACAGGAAGCTGGTCCTAATGGTGGATCTGGACCAGACACTGATCCACACCACTGAGCAGCACTGCCAGCGCATGTCCAACAAGGTACACACTCTGCTCTAAGAATAGTAAACCTCATCGGCAAGTCCCTAGGTGGCCTTTATTACATGACATGTTTTCTAAAGACAACTTAATGGTTAGGTTAACAAATAACTGTTGGGTAGGTTGGTTTGTCTATATTTATGTAGCTGTTCAACAAAGGCTTTTAACCTTTGAAAAACTATTGTGGCTCTGGATTTTAGCTGAGTATCCTTTCTGTCGTGAGCGTTATACTCTATATTAAGCACCAGGTTCCTGCATGCGTACTGAAGTCCCCCTTTTATGCTTGTGTGATGTTCCACAGGGGATCTTCCACTTTCAGCTGGGACGGGGGGACCCTATGCTGCACACGCGTCTTCGGCCGCACTGCAAAGAGTTTCTGGAGAAAATTGCCAAACTCTATGAATTGCATGTCTTCACCTTTGGGAGTCGTCTTTATGCACACACCATCGCGGGTAATGGAGCCTTGGGATTTTACTGATCTCTCTGACCACGCGAGAGGTCCCTGAATGCCCCAGAACTGCTCAATACAGTGCAGCACGGTTTTGGAGGCAAAACCAGATAAATGACATTTACTTGTAGTTTGACGGTTACGCCATTTGGGGGCAGCATGCACCCTTTTTTTTCCCCTCTTGCCGCTGGTCACGCTTGGATGGTTATTGTAAAAGTTTGAGTTTCTCAGTCATTTACAGTAGGCAAAAACATTGTTTAAATTATGAGTAGCAAATGTTGTGGTTTATGAGCTTCTCACTGTAACATGAGTACAGTGGGTTTTTAAGTGTTGTGTGTATCCGTGGATGTTTTCACCCAGCCCAAGTAGGATTCACACTAACTGCCAACGATGAAGCATAGCTCAAGTGCAGCATTGTTCCAAACCTTAGTAGAATGCGTGTTTTTATTGTTTGGATGGGATTTATCCTCTGAACCAGGAGCGTGGAGGTTGGTTTGAGTCTGAAGGAAGTGAGTGTTTTCTGCAGGTAGCGAGTGGTTTGCTGTGCAGTCAGATGAGATTGGGCCTGGCCTGCCTGTTTTAATAGCAGCAGAGTATTCAGAGGTTGTCTTTGTTGCTTCTCCGACGTGGGACTCGCCAGCTTCTAAAGAGAACCCTTGATAAGGAGTTTAGGTTTCTCCCCTTTATGTTTTAATGAGAGGCGACGGAACGCGCTCCCTAAGTGCCCCATTTGGATAAGACACAGTAAAGAGAAAAAAACGAGTGCAGTGACTCCAAAAAATAATTGAAAAAAAACAAACTAATGTTTTTGCCCTGTAACGCAAGCGTCGTCGGCAGGGGTGGAATGAAGTTGTGGAGGGACAACATCCTCACTCCTCTGAGTGCACTTTACCTTGCCTCCTCTTTGGAAAAGACTGCAGGTATAGCATGTGCCCTTGATAAATAAATCTGCTTGTTTCCACTCTCTCTCTCTCTCCAATCTCCCCAGGCTTTCTGGACCCTGAAAAGAAGCTCTTCTCTCATCGCATCTTGTCAAGAGACGAGTGCATTGACCCTTTCTCCAAGACGGGGAATCTGAGGTGAGTGCTGATTTTCTGACTTGCCAAATGAATTAGCGGGAAATCGATCCGCACTTTACCAAACTATTTATTACGCCGGCAGTAAAAGCCTGCTTGTTTGAAATAAAAATTGTATTAGCTTATTATGAATTCCACTGTCTGATGCATACATCTTGTGCCAGTTAGACATTTGTTTACATTCTTAAACTGCTCCTCTAACGTTCTCGAGTTCAGTGCTTAACTTGGATAATTGGAGCCTGTGTACCGCTCTCTGTTGATTTCCATCCTGTCAGCATCCCAGTCATCACCACTCTGTAGTCCCCACAGTCATTAAACCAGAGACCGCTGGGCCGCCCAGGAGCCCGGATGAGATATTCCCTCTAATCAGAGATTCTTGTGATTCGAAGCCAGCGATGCATCGTTCCCCTATGAAACCTCAAAGTGCTGACGATAAGGGCTGCCATTCGTCCCAGGTTCTAACGTCACGTTGCCCCAGGTG
>JAPMUY010001808.1:2500-10172 GCA_026901105.3 Galaxias olidus
ACACAGAGCAACAACAGTCCAGAAGAACCCCACAACAGAGAGGAGTGGAGAAAGGTCAAGTAAGACCCTGCTATCTAGCTAGAGGACCTTGAACACTTAAATGTCCTGACATATTTGTGTGTGTCTGTGTGTGTGTGTGTGTGTGTGTGTGTGTGTGTGTGTGTGTGTGTGTGTGTGTGTGTGTGTGTGTGTGTGTGTGTGTGTGTGTGTGTGTGTGTGTGTGTGTGTGTGTGTGTGTGTGTGTGTGTGTGTGTGTGTGTGTGTGTGTGTGTGTGTGTGTGTGTGTGTGTGTGTGTGTGTGTGTGTGTGTGTGTGTGTGTGTCAACACCGGACACAGATCTGTCTCGTCCGGGGGTCTGTCACTCAGCACCATAGATGCTGTTTAAACACCTCTCCCCTCGTTAACCCCTCGCTAACCCTGTGCGTCCCGGAGCGCTGATTTAACACGTACGCTGTTTCCACTGAGGCAGACCGGAGAGGCTGTCAGAGGAGGCTCAGCTATAATAGATCATACACTGAGAACTACAAAGACCAGCTCACCTATGATATACACTGTGAACTACAACGACCAACTCAGCTATACTATACACTGAGAACTACAACGACCAGCTCAGCTACAGTATAATAGAACATACACTGAGAACTAAAAAGACCAGCTCAGCTATAATATACACTGAGAACTACAAAGACCAGCTCAGCTATAATATATAATACAGTGAGAACTACAAAGACCAGCTCACCTATAATAGATCATACACTGAGAACTACAAAGACCAGCTCAGCGATAATATACCATAAACTGAGAACTACAAAGACCAGCTCTGTAATAGCTGAACTAGCTCAGCTGTAATAGAGCATACACTGAGAACTACAAAGACCAGCTCAGCTACAGTATAATAGATCATACACTGAGAACTACAAAAACCACCTCAGCTATAATATACACTGAGAACTACAAAGACCAACTCAGCTATAATATATAATACAGTGAGAACTACAAAGACCAGCTCAGCTATAATAAATCATACTCTGAAAACTACCAAGACCAGCTCAGCTATAATATATAATACACTGAGAACTACAAAGACCAGCTCAGCTATAATACACTGAAAACTACAAAGACCAGCACAGCTATACTATATCATACACTGAAAACTACAAAGACCAGCTCAGCTATAATATATCATACACTGAGAACTACTAAGACCAGCTAAGCTATAATATATAATACACTGAGAACTACAAAGACCAGCTCAGCTATAATACACTGAAAACTACAAAGACCAGCTCAGCTATAATATATCATACACTGAGAACTACAAAGACCAGCTCAGCTATAATATACATTGAGAACTACAAAGACCAGCTCAGCTATAATATATACTGAGAACTAAAAAGACCAGCTTAGCTATAATACACTGAAAACTACAAAGACCAGCTTAGCCATACCATATCATACACTGAAAACCACAAAGACCAGCTCAGCTATACTATATCATACACTGAAAACTACAAAGACCACTCAGCTATAATATACACTGAGAACCAGACCAGCTCAGCTATAATATATACACTACAAAGACCAGCTCACCTATAATAGATCATAACTGAGAACTACAAAGACCCAGCAGTATGATAGATTATACACTGAGAACTACAAAGACCATAGCGATAATATACTGAGACCAGCTCAGCTGTAATAGAGCATACACTGAGAACTACAAAGACCAGCTCAGCCAAAGTATATATCATACACTGAGAACTACAAAGACCAGCTCAGCTGTAATAGAGCATACACTGAGAACTACAAAGACCAGCTCAGCTACAGTATAATAGATCATACACTGAGAACTACCACCTCAGCTATAAAACTATCATACACTGAGAACTACAAAGACCAGCTCAGCTATAATATACATTGAGAACTACAAAGACCAGCTCAGCTATAATATATACTGAGAACTAAAAAGACCAGCTTAGCTATAATACACTGAAAACTACAAAGACCAGCTTAGCCATACCATATCATACACTGAAAACCACAAAGACCAGCTCAGCTATACTATATCATACACTGAAAACTAGCTCATATATATATCCGACACTGAGAACTACAAAGACCAGCTCAACTATAATATATAATACAGTGAGAACTACAAAGACCAGCTCAGATATAATGCAATATACACTGAGAACTACAAAAACCATCACAGCTATAATATATTATACAACGAAAACTACAAAGACCAGCTCAGCTAGCCTTAACAAACCGCCACTGGACAAATACATTTTAGCTATAATAATATAGTTTAATACGATAACTTCATAAACTACGGATGTCACATTACCAGAAATTTAGAAGTCGATACCAATACCAGTGAAATTCCACGATATTCGATACCATGGTAAAAAACTAAACAATAAATTAAATCCTATATACTTTTTTTTTAAACTTTATAAAAACAACAGTGGCATGTAGCCTTCAAGCAAAAATAAATAAAAGGAAACAACAATTAACATTACAAAAAAGAACAGAGGCAATTAAATTATTTAAGACAAGCAATATTGTTTTTAATTACAAACAGTAATCTTTTTATGATGGCACATCCTTTCAATTGCAGTAACCGGCTAAGACATGAAAAACAGATGGAAAAAATAAAAAAGCCTTTAGAGACATGGTGTCAAACGATTAAGCCTGTTACTTTAAGATGTGGCATTGTGGGAACTCGCGGGGTGTATGTTTTCTTTAATTTTTAAGAAATGTGGTGCTTCTTTAGCAAACGAGAGAATGAGATATAAAAACAACTGTTCCAAAAAACATTAACAGTACAAAGGCCTATTTATATAATTATAACAAGACACATACGCGCACATTTTATAACACGTCTAAGCGAGATCATAAGGAGTTAGATGCTCCCCTGCTGCATTGGGTCTAAACTACTACAGCTAATTCACAGGAAAAATTCGCTTTCTCTTGAAGTACACGGGAGGACCCAGTATACTTCAAGAGAAAGCAAACGTTTCCTGTTTGTTTTGTTTCTCTTTGGCCAAGGCTGTGATTGCCTATCTATAGGCCTGCTTGTTCGTTTCTGATTTCTGATTTGAGTTTGCGGTAGCTTAGAGCAGGGGAGGCAAAACCATTACAGATTGAGCCAAACACTTTAAGGATCGCACAAAACATTGCTTTGGAGTATTAAGCTAGAAAAAAAGGGGCTGCACAGCGCCCCGCGATCGAACAACCAAAGCGGCGTCTTTTTGCTGGTGTTTGTTCGCTACCATAACATATTTTTTCATTGCAGCCGGTACCTTCGGTACTGTAGAAAACGAGTACCGTCACGTTTTTAGAATTTTGGCATCGACTAGGTACTGAAGTATCGGTTCTCGTGACATCCCTATCATAAATTGAAGACTACCACTGAACAAATAAAGCTAGTCCATAATATCTCAAACACTGAAGACTACCACTGAACAAATAAAGCTAGTCCATAATATCTCAAACACTGAAGACTACCACTGAACAAATAAAGCTAGTCCATAATATCTCAAACACTGAAGGCTACCACTGAACAAATAAAGCTCATTTATATTTCATACACTGAGAACTAGTCAATCTAAATCTTTATTAAACTGCCACTGGTCAGGGTGCTGCCATGGCGATGTTACAGCTCATTATTGGAGTAGAGGCCAAAACGCTCCCTCTAGCTCTGAGAGTGAGAATAACAGGCTTTTATCATGGAGAGAGAGAGAGTGTGTGTGTGCGTGAGTGAGTGTGTGTGGGAGAGAGTGTGTGTGTGTGTTGTGTGTGTGTGTGTGTGTGTGTGTGTGTGTGTGTGTGTCTTTATCATAGAGGCACTGCCAGAAAATGTGTGTGTGAGTGTAGCAGGGGATTCATTTATCATAGAGGGAGATATTACACTTTGTCTGGAGTGATGTCATTTCCACAGCTCTAAACCAGTGCTCATAGTGACACCATCTACAGACTCCTCTACTGGCAGCATATTATGGGATGTAACTAACACTGCATCAACCCAAATCAAATGATTTGTATTTGTATGGTACATTTCAAACACAAAGGCAATTGAATGTGCCTTACAGAAGGTATTCTCTCAGCCCTGTGTGTGTGCTTGAGTCTGTCTCTACACGAGACAACAGTGGTTTTAGGGCATCATCTTTTACACTGCACTCATCTCTATATATTTATATATATATTTGGCTCAACGTTTGGACTTATTTTATTTTATCCTAAATTACAAATGATCAAAAATACAGTCTAGACATTGTTAATGTGTAAATGACTATTAAACCTTGAAATTTGCTATTTATTTTTTACAGAATGTCAACATAGGCGTACAGAGGCCCATTTTCAGTGTGTGTATGTAGATAAGACTCCCACACAGACACACTGCTGGTCCTGGGTCTGTATGGTTGTACTGTGTGTATGTAGATAAGACCCCAGGTTATTTTAGGGAGCAGAGTTATTTTGGGGTCTGGGGTAGCAGCTGGTTAAGTAGTTAATGCCTCCCCCTCCTCCTCCTCCTCCTCCTCTTCCTCCTCCTCCTCCTCCTCCAGAAGCACCCCTCTCGGTTGGTTACTCACACTTTCCAAACTTTGTACCTTCCCTGGTTTACTCTCTCTCTCTCTCTCTCTCTCTCTCTCTCTCTCTCTCAGACCAGCCTAGCTGTAGACAGTCTCTCTCTCTCTCTCTCTCTCTCTCTCTCTCTCTCTCTCTCTCTCTCTCTCTCTCTGACCAGCCAAGCTGTAATCAGTCATTCCTCCAGAGCTCCCAGAGACCACAAGTCACCCACAGCAGGAAGTCAAACCCAGGAGCAGCAGCTACTTCCTCCACCTCAGAGAACCCTGGGACTGTTTGGTTTCCTTAGACCAGGCGTGGAAATACAGGAGGACAGCTAGCAGAGAGACTGTTTGGTTTCCTTAGACCAGGCGTGGAAATACAGGAGGACAGCTAGCAGAGAGACTGTTTGGTTTCCTTCCTTAGACCAGGCGTGGAAATACAGGAGGACAGCTAGCAGAGAGACTGTTTGGTTTCCTTAGACCAGGCGTGGAAATACAGGAGGACAGCTAGCAGAGAGACTGTTTGGTTTCCTTAGACCAGGCGTGGAAATACAGGAGGACAGCTAGCAGAGAGACTGTTTGGTTTCCTTAGACCAGGCGTGGAAATACAGGAGGACAGCTAGCAGAGAGACTGTTTGGTTTCCTTAGACCAGGCGTGGAAATACAGGAGGACAGCTAGCAGAGAGACTGTTTGGTTTCCTTAGACCAGGCGTGGAAATACAGGAGGACAGCTAGCAGAGAGACTGTTTGGTTTCCTTAGACCAGGCGTGGAAATACAGGAGGACTAGCAGAGTGACTGTCAAATGCGTGTTTGTGTTCTATCTGAGGGCGGTGGATTGTGGGTAACAGATCGAAGCACGTGGTCTGCACAGAGTCAGAGGTCAGTCTGGTCCAATCACAGCCGAGGATCCGGGTCAGCTTCCTCTTTACCTTTGAGGATACAGGAAGTATCAAAGGAGAGGAGCGGTAAGCTTTTTGATTCCATTTTTACTTTTTTCTTTTTAACTGAGAAGCATATCTATCACCACCTGTGATCGCCGTGGCAACCACCAGTTAAAATGTTTGTCTTTCTCAGGACAGAGTAGCTGAAATAATAATACATGTAGTATTATAATACTGGTAATATTACTACAAAACTTTAATGATATTGGTAATAATACCACTATACTATAATAACACTGGTAATAATACTACAAAACTATAATAATCTGGTAACAAGGCTGGAGACATCAAAGTAATGTTAAAGGGGCCATATTATGCTAATTTTCAGGTTCATACCTTTATTTAGGAGTTCTACTAGAATATGTTTACGCGTTTTAATGTTCAATAAACAATAAATTTTTTCTAAACTGCCTGGATCTGCAGCACCTCTATTCACCCTCTGTCTGAAACGCTCCATTTTGGCGCCTGTCTCTTTAAGGCCCCCCCTCCCAACGAGCCCAGTTTGCTCTGATTGGTCAGCTGGCCAGACAAAGGGAATTTGCCTTCGCGCTGACAAAACCAGCGTTCTCTCGACATGGCGAAACCACCCGGCCTCTGCTCTGACAGATTCTGGTTGGGGGCGTGCCAAACAGTATTCAAATGTGTGACTTAGTGACGTAGATAAGTTACGGAAGAAAACGCTGTACTACAAACGAGGCGTTTCAGGCAGTTCAGGAGCAGTGTTTTTTGTGAGAGAGAGTAGCTCCCTTTGGCGTGGACTATGGGCTTTGTAACTTTGTAACATACTAAAGGAAAGGGAAAAACTCAAAAAGCATAATAGGTCCCCTTGAAATATTTGACGGACCACAATTACATTTTTAACTTTACGTCAAGACATCAAAAACAACGTTTCACCTCTTCTATAAAAGACATCAGAAACAATGCTACATCTAGCTTGTGTGTGTTAGTGTGTGTGTGTGTGTGTGTGTGTGTGTGTGTGTGTGTGTGTGTGCAGGTGTGTAGGTGTGTGTATGTTAGTGTGTGTGAGTGTGTGTGTGTGTGTGTGTGTCCTGTTATCTGACACATTGTCAGTGTGCTTTTTTAGACCAGCTTCTTTTAGCAACAGTCTGTCAAGCTACAGCACCAGCTGCTTCAAGCTTCCACAGGGCGACCCGCCAAACACACACATTACAGACAACAACTGTGGGATTTGCTGCAATCTACATGCTTATTTTAAACAAAATTAACAGGATGGTTAGTTTAATTAAAGCACCACAAAGAGAGAAAATGTGTGTGTGTGTGTGTGTGTGTGTGTGAGAGATAGATAGATAGCTAGATAGAAAGAGAGAGAGAGAGAGAGAGAGAGAGAGAGAGAGAGAGAGACAGAGAGAGAGAGAGAGATAGATAGAAGAGAGAGAGAGAAATAGAGAGAGAGAGAGAGAGAGAAATAGATAGAGAGAGAGAGAGAGAGAGAGAGAGAGAGATACAGTTGGATGGAGAGAGACAGACACAGTAGATAGAGAGAAAGAGAGAGAGAGATACAGTAGATGGAGAGAGAGAGATACAGTAGATGGAGAGAGAGAGAGAGAGAGAGAGAGTAGATGGAGAGAGAGAGACAGAGAGAGAGAGAGAGAGAGAGAGAGAGAGAGTAGATAGATAGAGAGAGAGAGAGAGAGAGAGAGAGGGAGAGAGAGAGAGAGAGAGAGAGAGAGAGAGAGAGAGAGACCACAGGGCTGGTGGAATCACTGTGTCAGTGCATTGAGTGAAGTCAATGACTGGATGTGCCAGAACGTCTCCTCCAGCTAAATAAGGAAAATACTGATCTCATTGTCTTTGGTGCTAAAGAGGACCTAACCCTAACCCTCCAGCTAAATAAGGAAAATACTGATCTTATTGTCTTTGGTGCTAAAGAGGAATGGCTAAGAGTTAGCACACACCTTGAGTCCATGTCTCTGAAAACTAAGGACCAAGTTTTGAAATCTTGGTGTCATCATTGACTCAGACCTAAATTTCACCTGAGCCATAGCAACTTGTTAATAAAATCAGTATACTGCTTGTAAAGCACTTATATAAATACATTTATTCATTTATTCAACTAACCAGTACAAGATGAACATATACAAAAAAGGTACAAGAGAACAAAGTTAGTTGAAGCGTGAGGGCAGAAAGCAAAGCTTAT
>JAPMUY010001809.1:0-10232 GCA_026901105.3 Galaxias olidus
TACAATAAATCAATACCTGGAATAACTACTGAAATTGGTTTGGCGCGTTACAAAATATGCAAGAAGTTCTTAATCCATGTTGTGCATGGTAAGGGCTGCTATATATTATTACCACAGCAAAAACCTGAAGGAGAGCATTGGACTTAATCTTTTGACTGTCAGATACTGTATTTGAGGATATGGGATATATATTACACATATTGTACTATATTGTAACACAATGTTTATTATTTTTTAATGTGACATTGTATTGTCGTTTTTCATGCACTGTCATTCCCTGCCTTTTAAAAAAGGCATTGCTGTAAAAGACATGGTCTCAGTCGGTTACCCCTGTATAACTAAATGGAATAATAATAATTCTGCCTCTCTTTCTCATAGTGCACATCAGGGTCTACATGCACTCCTGATGTGGTGATCCTGTGACATTTCTATATATTTGTATAGATCTAAAAGTGCAGTCTGGCGAGTTAAAAATTGCATAAGTCCATATTTATTCATACAACAGCATGTCTACAACAAAACCTGAGCTGGGTTCTGCAGTTAACTAGTTACAGAGGAACAGACTGGTTTCCTTTGAAATGCTTTAATGTATCTGTGAGATTAACATAATGGTTTTGTAACCACTAGACTGTTGAGCAATATAGTTCAAATAGCATCCTCTAGTGATGGGTGATTAAAAGGCTTCACGTGACCCTGCCTGTCACATTATGGGCAGAGGGTGGTTGAGAAACCCTGACATGCAATTCCATTGAAGTTAGGTAGAGGGCAGCAGAGATCCACCTGCAACACATTCTTCCACCTGCTAAAACTTCCCATCAAAACCATCCATTCTGTATAAAATTTTTCTGAATCAGATTTATAATACAGCAAGTTAAGACATAAACTGACATTAACAGCTGCATATAACATTTTAGAGATGTACATTAGATGTGTTTAGTTTTACACAGCCTCACGATCCTGCTTGTCCAACAGGAGACCATAGTGTGTACCACATAACATATGCTATCATATCAGCTTTACATGTGGCGATGTGACAAGTCAGGAAGCAAAATGTCTTTATACAGGCTACAGGGACTGCACAAGAGACCCCTCTGTCTATAAACTAAATAAAAAAAAGTTTTATGGCAAAAGTAACGAGCACATTATTTATAAACAATGTTTATTCGTACATATGAGTCATGCTGATTAGATGTTTATTGTCACAACTAAAAGAAACAAATATGAACTTAAAAGTCCATGTGTCTGCTTAGCCATATAAGACAAAATTCCTTCCCAGGAATCAAATACTGTGTATGTGTTTATTTGTGTGTGTGTGTGTGTGTGTGTGTGTGGTGGAGGGGATCATTCGCTGCATTGTGGAAGCCTCTGTTGACAGACTGGGGATCCCACCAGAACCTTCAGGGGGCGATGGAGTGTCCACAATGGGCTTTCCTGTCATTACTATAGACCTACAGACGGTTAGTTATATTGGCGTGGGAGATGGACAGAGCACTGAGAGTGTGTGTGTGTGTGTGTGTGAGAGAGAGAGAGAGAGCTGTACATGCTTTGACATGTGAGTCACTCATTTTCGTGGTCCAGAAAAACAAACACGTAAACAAACGCTATCCCACACAGACGCACACGCACACGCACACGCACACAGACACAGACACGCACACGCACACAGACACGCACAGCGGTTTCCCGGGTGGGCAGTGAAGACTGGGATGTGAGTCACTGAGCCTCGTAGGAGGAAGAGCAGCAGCGGTCCACTTCCTGTCCGCCCACTCTGTCTCTGGGAATGATGCGGAGCTCCGAGCCGTGCTTCAGAAACACGTTCCCTGAAACAGAAGACAGCAACACATCTTCCTGAAGCGTACACTTTTCCTTTTTTACCACCAAAGTCTGTCTCAGCAGACTTTTAACCAATGTGTGTAAGTATTTGTGTTATTATAAAGGGATCAATCACTGCAGTGCAATTCATAAATCTATAAATACATAGTAAATTAAACCCTATTGTTTGATAATAGATTACAGCCTAAAGATATCCCAAATAGAGGCGAGATCCACGCGAATTTTGTCCACGTCACAGGAACACACATGAGACTTAAAGTTAAACGGAGCAGTGATGTGTGGTTGAGCTGACAAAGCTGTCTAGCAGTAGCATCATCCGTACGTGAAAAAGAGTCCAGGGGAATTCATCCAGTCTCCCACCGAAACTGCAAAAACTCAATTATTTAGGAAAAACTTAAGAGGATTCAGATCGGAATGCATTAGCTTTATTAGCTGGGAATTGCTAAAGCCCGGGAACAAATCGGAACGCAGCAACAGCCAGAGAGAGGCTTAGCCTACGTTCCCACTGCATCCTGGGGAAAAAAGACTGAGTGGAACACAAGCAGAGGAACTCCATTACATCTCCTCCATATCCCAGAGCAAGTCTGTTAATTATGTATCAGCTAATAAACTGCATTTACATACAAACTATCAAAACAGGAAACAGGGGTTAATATCTTAGGATCCCTCTTTGGCTAGTACAACCATGCCATCAGAAAGCATTATCTAACAATCATATTACGAGGCCATGTCTTTTTAATTTACATTCAGGTCTGAAATGAGTCTTGGAGCGTCTTGACTAGGGGCTTTTCGCAGATAACAAGAAATATTATTGGTTTCTAGGTAGGCATGTGCAGCAGCGCTGCTCCACCCTCACTGGTGCTGTTTACATGAGCTAGTATTACGGATGTGTTCGGTCCGTCATCGAGTCAGAACTAGCACTCACCTGCCGTCTGTGCAGGATTGATTCCAATACCATCTGTAAGGCGGGCACAGAGGAGAGTGAAACACGAGCATTAAAAATATTTTTTAAGTAAACCAGGAGAGGTACAGAACAGGGGTTGTTTTGGAATTGTACCATTGTGACAGGAGCTGCTGTGTTGCATTGATCAGAATGGCAACAAGGCTGAGTTAATGGTTTCTAAATTGAATGCTGGATTATAGAGGTCGGTCTTTAATAAACGTATTCATCTGCATACTGCTCACCGATGAATATATTAGTGCTGAAACAGTGTCTTATATTAAATTACTGTAAAGTAATCCAATCAAATGTAATATAATCTAATGTTATGTATGTAAGTAATGCAATAGTTTGACAAGCCATTGCCTGGCAGCGTACCGTTTGTGATGATGGCGCTGGTTGCTGCTGGCACTTTGAACTGTGGGAATGATCCAAAAAAGGACATGACCGTTTTTAATCAACAAGATAATCTTGTTTATTTTTTATAATTTTAATCAAGCCTACAGCTTGTGTACAAGTGCTTTCATTTATTAAGATAAACAAAGAACTAACATGGTAGGTTGGACTCGGCTAGATAGAAAGATGGAGACAGAGAGAGCGAGACAGAGAGAGAGACAGTAGCATGGAGATGGTGTCGAAACAGTAGAGGGAGAGAGAGCATTGATGTAAATCTGAGAGATTCTCCTCACCTCCTCTGCTGCAAACTTCAACACTGCGGTGAACGGCGTGCTTTCAGGGACACTGAGGCTGAGACACCAAACAAATAGTTAGGTCATAGTTTCAGCCATTATAGCTGTCCCCAAAAACGTCACTCTCTCTAACCCGTCCACCAGCTAAGAGGGATCTGACCATAGGCCTATTCCAGCCCTTATCCCTTTCTCTCAGAATATGCTCATGCACTGATAAAACACTCTCTCGAACAGGCAGCACACAATTGGTGCCATGTTAAATGTACATGATTGCGCAGCGTTCAGCGTTCAATATTTGCATTAATCCTTAATAAATCAATGTCATCATCATCATCATCATCATCATCGTCATCCGCTTTGTCCGGGGTCGGGTCGCGGAGGTAGCAGTTCAAGCAGGGCATCCCAAACTTCCCTTTCCCGGGCCACATTAACCAGCTCTGACTGGGGGATTCCAAGGCGTTCCCAGGCCAGTGTGGAAATATAATCCCTCCACCTGGTCCTAGGTCTGCCCCGCGGCCTCCGCCCAGCTGGACGTGCCTGGAACACCTCCCTAGGGAGGCGGCCAGGTGGCATCCTTACTAGATGCCCGAACCACCTCAACTGGCTCCTTTCTACGCAAAGAAGCAGCGGCTCTACTCCGAGTCCCTCACGAATGGCTGAACTTCTCACCCTATCCCTAAGGGAGATGCCAGCCACCCTCCGGAGGAAACTCATTTCCGCCGCTTGTATCCGCGATCTCGTTCTTTCGGTCATGACCCACCCTTCATGACCATAGGTGAGAGTAGGAACGAAGATAGACCGGTAGATTGAGAGCTTTGCCTTCTGGCTCAGATAAATCAATGTATCAATCAATATGCAAAATTGGGATGTATCATGTGAGCTCTGATTATCTCTGCTCCAGAATATTAGAAGAATCAATCCAATGCATCTAATGACAGCTGTTGCTGTTAAGATTGATCAATACATTTTCTGTCTCAAAAGATTCATAGCAACGATAGCATTCAATTGGTAAAAAAATATATAATTATTTCTAAATTCCCGGTTAAGTTTCCTTCATTGTCGTTTACGTTAAATGTAAGGGCGACTTTAATGTAAATCAACAAAATTAGATTTTTAATGCCGATCTGTCACTTACACTTTGTATGGTAGCCGGGGATCCGACGTAAGTGTGATTTTAAACGTGACTTTAGACCTAATGTAAAACAAACAAACTATTATTTTGTGAACACGTGGTTTCGTTAAATAACTGTCATTGAGAAATACTAAATAATAGCGATAGGCAACTTACATTTTCCCGACTGAATGCCTCTGTGTGAAGTTTACGCCGACCCGGAAGTCAGAAGGACCCAATGTACACGTCATTTTTCAGAATCCCTTTTTTCTTTTTTTTCTTTTCTTACAATGATTTTTTTTTTTTTTTTTTTTGCACAGCTTTGTTTAAATTAATGCATTTAAATGTATTATAGATTTTACTTAAAGAAAATACGCAGATAGAAAAACGAAATGTTTTTTTTAGATAGGCATTATTACTGAACCACTGCCACTTTACCGTAATAGTCGATACCATGTGCAATGCAATAGTTTTTTTTTATCTATACCGATATAACAGCACATTGGTGATGGTCACGTAATGAAGTTAATTTGTGGTATATTTGCGTTTATACCTGCAATAATAATGAATGGTGTGTGTATTTGAACAAGCTTTTTAACAAATACATTTGTTCACGTCGATATTGTTCTCAGCAATAATATATATCTGAAGAAAAGCAAAACCTGTTTGTTTCAATTCATAGGCTATATTATTTCACTGTAAGTAAAGCAAAAATAAATAAATAATAATAAAAATAGTAATCTGGTTATAATAATCCAGAATGTCAGACAGCGAAGCAGTCATCAATTTCAAATGTTATAGGTGTGACATTTTCCTGGTGTTTAAACTCTACAGCTGCGGGGAGATTACGTTCCTGCTGGGAAGAAAATGTGTGCGTGTGTGTGTGTGTGTGTGTGTGTGTGTGTGTGTGTGTGTGTGTGTGTGTGTGTGTGTGTGTGTGTGTGTGTGTGTGTGTGTGTGTGTGTGTGTGTGCGTGCGTGCGGCGTGCGTGCGTGTGTGCGTGTGTGCGTGTGTGTGTGTGCGTGTTCAAGAGAATCAACACTTTGTTTACCTTTCTTATAATGCCATGGTTTGGTTTCTCTGAACACCAGAGAGATCTACTTCCTGGACTATCATTTACACCTTAAATTGAACATGTCCTGTAGTGTTTTCTAAAATTTACTTGAAACCTAAATCAGAAACTCAATCGCTATAGCTATCTGTGATGTGACATAGATTATAATCTTTGATCACTCCCTATTCTTTTTTTTTTTTATCAGTCCATGTACAAATACATTCGAGCTGTTTGTTTCCCTGAGGGTAACACCAGAGAATTTGTTTAAATTTGCCTAGCGTCCTTTGGTATCATCCAGCATAGGAACATACTTCGTTCAAATATCTCTACCCCTTCAGCCCTGCTCATTAAAACTAATCGTTTAGTTGTAGAAGTTAAATGGGAACTTTGCTGACTCAGAAATACATGTGTAAATATATATATTATATATATATATACATATATATATATATATATATATATATATATAAATATATATATATATAGTAGAACATATATGTATATATATATATATATATACTGTATATAAAACAGCATAAAATTACAAAGTACAAAAAAAATTTAAAAAACAATAATTATTAAAATAATATAAAAAAGAAAATGTAATAAAATTTTATTTAATAGAATACAGCTTAATTGTCACACATCTACCTTTAACTTTTAGCATATTTATACTTAATGTTTAATTAAAAGCCTTATTGAACAGGTGCGTTTTAAGATCCCTTTGAAAAGAAATGACTGATTCAGCCTCACGAATATGGCTCGGAATGGAATTCCACAGTTTTGGGGCCAAATAGCTGAAAGATGCTTCTCCGCTCCTCTTATAGTACACCTTGGGTATTACCAACAAAGAAGCATTGGAGGATCTAAGGGCCCTGCCAGGTACATAATCAACGAGGCAGTCTCTAATATAGTTTGGTGCCAACCCCTTTAGTGCTTTAAAGACCATTAAAATGATCTTAAAATTTATTCTATAGGATACAGGTAGCCAGTGGAGGCCTTAGAGAACAGGGGAGATGTGCTCTCTCTTTTTAGTCCCAGTAAGAACTCTAGCTGCCGCTTTCTGAACCATTTGAAGTTTTTGAATTGATTTGCTTGGCAAACCTGAGAACAAAGCATTGCAGTAGTCCAAACGACTTGAGATGAAAGCATGCATTACTTTTTCTGCATTTTTTTATGATAGAAATGGGTGCACTCTAGATATATTTCTTAGATGAAAAAAGGAGATCTTCCTAATAAGATTTATATGGGATTCAAAGCAAAGCTCTGACTCAACAATTACTCCTAGGTTTCGCGCCTCGCTGGTGCACTGTATATTTAAGAGGCCCAACCTTGCAATGATGGGATCCCTCTGGCACTTTGGACCAAACACAATAACCTCGGTTTTATCATCATTTAATTTAAGAAAGTTCTGGGACATCCAAGATTTAATGCTTGTAAGACAATTTGTTAGAGGGGAAAGACAATTTTCCCCTGTTAGGTATGTCTTAAACCAATTTAAAACAGTATGTGATAGGCCACACCAGTTTGCCAGACGATTCGGAAGTATTTCATGGTCTATGGTATCAAAGGCAGCACTTATGTCTAAAAGAAGAAGAATGGTAACTTTTTTTGAGTCAATGTTTAATTTTAGGTCATTTACTACTTTAAGTAGGGCGGTCTCTGTGCTATGGCCAATACGAAAGCCTGACTGAAATTTCTCTAGAGTGCAGTTTTCCTGCATGTGATTGGAAAGATGTTAAAAAACTGCTTTTTCTAGTATTTTACTTAGGAAAGGTAAATACACATACATACATACATACATACATACATACATACATGCATGCATGCATGCATACATACATACATACATACATACATACATACATACATACATACATACATACATACATACATACATAAAATCTATATGTATAGAAATGTCGGATGATAGCATAATTTTGTGTATGTTTTGGTAGGAGCAAAGGCGTGAGGTTTGATATGACCTCTGTTCTAAACTATTTACAGAATTCATTTTCTGACTGAGAAAAATCGTATTCATAGATGATTGTCAAAAATAGATAAAATAAATAAAAGACAAGGGTTTTTATGGTTACTTTTTTTTAATGAATTCAATTCAGACATTAAAGTTATACTCCTGATATCTCTAGTATGTCCATGTTAGCCTGGTCTAGCAACTCCTCTCCCTGGTCCTCTCCCTCATCCCACTATTCCTCTCCCTTGTCCAAACACACTTTTTCCATTACCTCTTCTGTACGTTGTTCTGTATCCATATTGAACAAAATATATCCAAAAAGTTCCCTTTTTACTGTGTATGTCCATGTCATTGAAATAACTTAAGTAACCTGGCTATGTATTTGATGGACATTTGGGCTCGGATGTGGTTGGTTTATTATACACACTCCCACAGTAAATCAGCAATTTTCCAATGTTTGAATGATACGTTCATTCCAAAAGGCTAATCAGATGTTTCAATATAGCTTTTGAGCTGCTGTTGTTCCAGAAGTACAGGATTTATACTGTATTTAAAGTTTTGAACAATGTGCTTTCATTTCTGGCACGCTGTGTGAAAGCATTTGAAAATAAGAAAAGAAAGATCCATCATTTTGGTATGGGGTCAACTTGTATGTAAAGAATATTTAAGCATTTTAGACATGTGTTAATTGATTGTGGGATATTGTGTGAAAACAACACGTATTGTGCTAATGGTACAGTCCACAAAGGTGGATGTTATGCTTATCGTGTTTAGAGTTTTGAAAATGTGCCTACAGATTGGACACGAGAATGTTAGCGATTGTAAAAAACTGCCCTCAGTACTTTTCTTATCTTTTCTCTCTCTCTCTCTCTGTGTCTGACTGTGAGTCCGACTGTGTCTCTGTCTGTCTGTCTGTCTGTCTGTCTGATCCCTGTGTGTCCGACTGTGTCTCTGACTGTCTGTCTGTCTGTCTGTCTGTCTGTCTGTCTCACCATCATCTTTATCCCTTTAATCCCAACATATTAGGATCTGAGCCTCTTTCCAGGATCAGATGGGTCACTGACAGCATGGTGCTTTCTCATCTTCTCTACACCAACGATTTATTTCTCCATATAATCTTTTATTATAAGTCTGATGTCTGACAGCCTATTTTCTTTGTGCAGCTCATCTCAGCCTATGTTTTTACTTTGTTAATTGTCATTTATTAATAGAATTACTTTTCAGTCAGAAATGTATTAGTTTTTATGATTGCATGGAACAGGATAACTGACAGTCATAATGTAAATAGTGTGCCATCATATTTCGCCATTTGCCCTACCAAATTGCCATTTCCATATCTTGGCATCGGTGGATTTTAACATAACTATACAACTAGATTACTATTTATGTATTACTATCACTCTCTATTCAGTGGTATTTAACCCCAAGGACAGTCAAACAACACCCTCCCCTCCTTCATCTAACTACATTAGGTTAAACACAATGTTCATTCTGAGTCAATAGCATCTCTGTCAGATGTTATTGCATTGTTTTTCACTGTAAAACCTTACGTAAATAGCGTAAGAATTATATAATAGTATATAATAATAATAGTAATAAAGTTGTTTAGTTATGTTAAAATCCACCATGCCAGGATATGGAAATGGGGAATGATAGCATGCCTTTGTTTATGTTTATGGTAGGAGCCAAATGGGGAAGTATGATAACACACTCATTTACATTACGACTGTCAGCAATCCTGTTCCATGCAATAATAAAAATATAATAATATAATAATTTTCAGACTGAAAAGTAATCTTATTAAAAACAGACAGACCGACAGACAGACACACAGAGACACAGTCGCACACACAGACAGACACAGAAAGAGAGAGAGAGACAGAGAGACAGAGAGAGAGAGAGAAAAATAAATAAGGAACAGTACTGATTAAGTTGAAATTCTCCATCTGATTCTGATTGTAACCTCTGCAGTAGTCCAAGGCTTCAAAATAGGTAATGTTTCTGTCAATGAAGAACAACTCATCTGGAGACAAAGGGAGACATAGTGTTCAGCAATGTACCCTTGGTCTAACAATGTCCACTGTTTAAAACTCTGGTTGATGAATAGCACTCAAATGAATAGTTTCACTAATAATATAGGGCCAAACTATGTAATCAGAGGCAACAGCAGTTGTTTGAAACAAGAAATAATGGTTAATTAGGACTACACATAATATTGTCCACAGGGAGAGAGATAGAGAGGGAGAGAGTGGACAGAGGGAGAGATTTTAATCAAGGTAGGACTACACATAATATACTGTAATCAACAGGTAGAACTACACTAATATACTGTAATCAACGGGTAGGACTACACATAATATACTGTACTTAAAAGGTAGGACTCCTCATTTACAGTAATATCAACAAGTTTGAGACAGTTTCAGTGTTGAATTTAAGAGTTTACATGTCAGCTTTCAATGTCTCATACTCTCTGTGTAGATAGACTCAGGATGGCGTTGTGTTGTTTGTAACTATTACAGTCACTTATTGTGATATTGTTATTGTTATTTATTCTACAGTGATAGAGAATTACTTCTACCTTGCTGTGTTTGTCTCAGGTTAGTGTGTGCGTGTGTCTCTCTGTGTGTATG
>JAPMUY010001811.1:0-102459 GCA_026901105.3 Galaxias olidus
GTATAAATAATATATGTATCCTGTATGATTTTTACAGATCTTTTCCAGTAGGGTCCAACCTCGAGTATCTGCCAATACAGATAGAACTACGATAAGTATTTTTTCTTCTCTTTAACAATGTAATGAACAAGGTTCCCACACCTTCTTAAACATCGAATTCAAGGTCTTTCCAGGCCCATTCCATCAAATTCAAGAACCCTACACGGCATAGTTTGAGATATGGATCAAGGCTAATTACTGTTACAACACTGAGCATTTTTTTAATTAGAACTAGCAGGGTTCATAGAAGTTCACAATGTGTGAACACATCTTTGTGCTGTGTAAATAAATGTGTTGAAAATATAAAAAATAATTTCAATTTCTATTCTTGCGCAATATATAAATAAATTCACGAGGACTTTCAAGGCCTTGATTTTTCCTCTCTCGAATTCACAAACTTTTAAGGATTTCAAGGACCCATGGGAACCCTGAATTAAGTATGTTGCTTTGACGTCAGAGTGCCAGAGGCATTCCTGTAGATATTGATTACTGTTATTCTTCAATTGGTTCTGGACCTTTCTTGGGAGCCATGATCAATAGGTCCCAATACCATGGATAGCATGTCACGGTGTAAACCAGATGTTGCTTGTGCCACACAAAGTCTCAGGGACAGAGGGCTGCCCTCTTTCTCTTCACGATACATGTTATCATGACAAGTTTATCTATCTTGTAGAAACCTACATGGGTTGCCATGGTCTGAGCGCAAATACAATAAACCTCTGTGTTAACTCTTTAGTTGGCTGGTCTGTGTGGTGTTATTGTATTGTTATGGGTTACTGTTTGAGTATCTAATAGTAGGGAAGCACTAGGGGCGCGGGGCAATGAGGTCATCGACAGACGACGGGGGAATCGGGGATGTGTGAAACAAGGTGCTTGGGTAATAAAGTATTCACGTATATAATACAGTCGAACTCGCGTGTGTTATTCAGTAACACGACATGGTGTCAGAAGTCCTGTAACACGTACGGTTTAAACCATATAGGTGTAATTTGGAATCAATTCGAGGTGAAAAGGGAGGAACAGTGGCACTGGCAGACGAAGCAGCGCGACCGAGTGCTATGTTTAGCATCAACCACCGAGTCCTTTGACTTTTCAAAGCCGCAAGAGTGGGCCAAATGGATACGTCGGTTTTGAGAGATTTAAACAGCAAGTAATCTAAATGCTAGCTCAGAAGAGAACCAAGTTAACATAGCTATACTGCATGGGGGGATGAAGCAGATGATGTTTGCGTGGACTGACTGACAGCAGCTCAAAGAGACACTTATCAAGGGGTGCGAGATGGCTTTCAAGGTTTCTTCGTTGTTAGGAAAAATGTGATCTATGAGCGGGCAAAGTTTAACATGCGCAGTCAGGCAGAAGGTGAACCAGTGGACTCGTTCGTGCCGCTCCTCTGCGTGGCGGATATTGTAGCTACGGCGTGCTACATGATGAACTCATTCGTGACAGATTTGTCGTTGGTTTGACTGATAAGCGGCTGTCTGAGTGCATGCAGCTGGACTACGACCTGACCCTTGAAAAAGCTATCACCATGGCTAGGCAGTGTGAAGAGGTGAAACGGCAACAATCTTCTCTGCGAGGTGACTCCATGACAGAGGCAAGAGAAAATATGTCAGTAGACAGAGTGTACAAGAGCAGTAACAAAAATAAAAACAAAGCTCTACCTGCTAATAGCTATCAAGCCAAGCCACAATATGACAAGGACAAAATGGTCAGGTGCTATAAATGTGGTGGCTCTCCAAGACCTGCAAAGAGTGAATGTCCTGCCAATGAGGCAAAATGCCATTTATGTGGAAAAGTGGGACATTATAAGTGTGTGTGTAAAGCATCAAGAAGTGTGCATGAAGTACATGAGGAAGAGGACAGTATGTTCTTAGGCAGCATCACGGCTGACGATGAGCCATGGATGGCAGACATTAACATCAACGACCAAACTGTACAGTTTAAAATAGATACGGGTGCTGATGTGACCGTCATTCCTTACTCCGTGTTTCAAGAGATCTACAAGCACAAAAATCCGCCTACACTCCAAAAGCCGAGAAAGCCACTCTTGGGACCAGGGAATAGTCCTCTAGACGTAGCGGGCTTTGTTGGAATGTTGCTGAGGAAAGGAGAGAAGGAGATGAAGGAGGATGTGTACGTTGTTCGACACCTGCAAAAAGCATTGCTAGGGAGGCCTGCTAGTGTTACACTGAAGCTAGTGGCGTGACTAGACAATGTCACCATGGACAATTTAAAAACAAACTACCCGAGGCTATGCAGCGGTCTTGGAGAGGTGCGGCAGCCATATACCATCAAGCTGAAACCAGGGGCCCAACCGTTTTTGCTGAAGACGCCTAGAAGGATTCCACGGCCACTGATGGACAAAGTTAAACAGGAACTGTCCCGCATGGAATGCCTGGGGGTGATCAGCAGAGTTGAGGAGCCTACAGATTGGTGCTCTGGCATGGTGGTGGTGCTCAAGGCAGGTGATGTACGCATATGTGTTAACCTCACTAACCTAAATGTGTCAGTGCGTCGGGAAAAGTACATTCTACCCTCAGTGGAGGAAACATTGGGTAAGCTGGCTGGAGCCAGAATATTCAGCAAGTTAGATGCAAACATGGGGTTTTGGCAAATTCCCCCAACAAAGGACTCAGCCCAAAACACAACATTTATCACACCCTTTGGCCAATATCATTTCAATCGGTTGCCTTTTGGCATAGCCTCAGCCCCTGAGCATTTTCAGATCAGAATGACGACAGAGGTTACTGAAGGACTTGAGGGGGTCGTCTGTCATATGGACGACGTGCTGGTCTGGGGCCGGATACAAGAGGAGCACGACGCTCGTCTGCACGCTGTGCTGGAGAAGATCCAAAAGGCAGGAATCACATTAAACGTCCAAAAGTGTGACCAGTCCAAACAGGAAGTGAAATTTTTTGGGACACGTGATCTCCGACAGCGGCATTAGTCCAGACCCAAGCAAGACAGAGGCGGTAAAGAAAATGGAGGAGCCTAAAAATGTAAGTGAGCTGAGCAGTTTTCTCGGCATGGCCAACCAGTTGGGGAAGTTTATCCCGCAGCTAGCTGAACGAGACAAGGCTCTGCGAGACCTGCTGTCCAAAAAGAACTGTTGGCTGTGGGGCATTGATCAGGCCAGAGCTTTTCAAGATCTGAAAGACTCACTGACGTCTCCGCGAGTGTTAGCCATGTATGACCCAAACAGGGACACCAAGGTCTCGGCAGATGCATCGTCATACGGCTTGGGTAGCATTCTTCTGCAAAAATGGGAAGAGGAGTGGAGACCTGTAGCCTATGTGTCGCGTTCTCTCACAGGTACGGAGCAGAGATACGCACAAGTAGAAAAGAAAGCATTGGGCTTAACCTGGGCTTGTGAGAGATTCCGCAACTTTCTTATTGGCAAACATTTTCAGCTGGAAACGGATCACAAACCTCTTCTGAGTCTCCTAGGGTCTCAAGCATTGGATGCTCTCCCTCCACGGATTCAACGTTTCCGTATGCGCCTGATGCGTCATTCCTACTCAATCGCTCATGTGCCGGGGAAGAGCCTATGGACGGCGGGTACGCTGTCACGTGCACCCGTGAAGAGGGAGGAGACAACCGATGAAACGGAATTCCTGGAGAACACAAACATTTATGTGGACATGATAATAGACAATTTACCAGCAAGCACTGCCTATCTGGAAGAGCTGAAAGAGCAGCTGCGGAGAGACAGTGGCAGGCTGGTGCACTGTTGCTGTGTGCTGGCCATTTCTCCTCACACATCTGCATCACTCTTGCACACACTGCAAGAGTGATGCAGATGTGTGGAAAATGGCCATACAGCAACAGTGCACCAGCCTTAAAGTTCTACTGGGCGGAACAAGCTTTTCTCACTGTTGAGGATGGACTACTGTTAAAGGGAAACAGACTGTTCATCCCTGCCACAATGAGAAATGAAGTGCTCTCCAAACTAAATGAAGGTCACCAGGGAGTGGTGAAGTGTAGGGAGCGTGCACAACAGTCAGTATGGTAGCCCGGACTGAGCCAGCAGCTAAAGGAATTGGTCCTCAACTGCCGGATATGCAGTAGAGAGAGACAGAACCCCAAAGAGCCGCTGATGCCAACACAGTACCCAGGCCGACCGTGGCAGAAATTGGGAGCTGACCTGTTTATGCTGGGAAGCAAGACTTACCTGCTGGTAGTTGATTATGTATCGAGATATGTGGAGATCGCTTTGCTGACGCCCACAAAATTAGCAGAGATAATTCACCATCTTAAATCAATCTTTGCACGGCATGGTATCCCAGATACGCTGGTCACAGACAACGGGCCGCAGTTCTCAGGAATGGCGTTTGCAGCTTTTGCAGAATCATATGGATTTCACCGTGTCACCAGCAGCCCAAAGTATCCGCAGAGCAATGGCAAGGCCGAACATGCAGTCAAAACTGTGAAGGGTCTCCTTAAGAAAGCAGCGGACCCCTTGTTGGCACACAGAGCCACCCCACTACAAAACGGGTACAGTCCGGCTCAACTCCTCATGGGAAGGAGACTTCGCAGTACAGTGCCAACACTTCCAACCTTGTTAAATCCTGCTCTTCCCAACAGTGAAGCTGTTATTCAGAGAGAAAGAGAGAGGAGATTGACAGATGAACTGCGCTACAACCTGCGACATCGAGCTAGAAGTCTAAAAAGGCTTACACCGGGACAGGAGGTGTGGGTCACAGATCAGACGGCAAGTGGAGCCGTCATAAGCAGCCACAACACTCCACGCTCTTACATGGTTAAGGGACTACACGGGACAGTCAGACGAAATCGCGGTCATCTCATCCCTATGCACTCCTCATCAGAGCGGAGCAGCGGTGGAGTAGCCGAACAGCATCTGGGGTCCAGAGCACAGTCCAAAACAACCTCCAAAGCCGAGTGTTCCAGTTCCACCACCTACCCCTAGAACCAGGTCTGGGAGAGTCGTGGTGAAACCAAATAGGTTGGACTTACAAAAAAAAAAGAAGGAAAAGGAAAACAGTGACAATTCAGAGAGTAACATAAGATGACTGTTTTATTAGCATGTTAATATCATTAATATCATTATTAAAATGGTAATATCATTTTGTTTAAAGAAAGAAGGTTGATATGAGCCCAAAAGTATTTTGTATTGACAAAGAAATGTACTGAGGGTTACAGTAGGGCTCATAAGTTAAAAGTTATTTTCGTATCTCATGTTCAAATAGAAGTTCGGGGAGTCCTGTGGGGGGAACTGCGGGAGTATGGGGTACCGGGGCCATTGCTACGAGCCATTCGGTCCCTATATAAATGGAGTAAGAGTTGTGTCCGTATACTCGGCACAGAGTCAAATACGTTTTCAGTGGGTGTTGGACTCCGCCAGGGCTGCCCCTTGTCACCGGTTCTGTTTGTGATTTTCATGGATAGAATTTCAAGGAGTAGCTGGGGGGAGGAGTGTGTCCAGTTTGGGGACCTCAGAATTGCTTCGCTGCTTTTTGCAGATGATGTGGTTCTGTTGGCTTCTTCAGACTGTGACCTTCAGCATGCACTGGAGCGGTCGGGATGAGAGTCAGCACCTCCAAGTTTGAGGCCATGGTTCTCTGCCGGAAAACGGTGGAGTGCTCTCTCCGGGTTGGGATTGAGTTGCTGCCCCAAGCGAGGGAGTTCAAGTATCTCGGGTTCTTGTTCACGAGTGAGGGAAAAATGGAGCGTGAGATGGACAGGCGGATTGGTGCAGCGTCAGCAGTAATGCGGGCGTTGTACCGGACCGTCGTGGTGAAGAAGGAGCTGAGCCGAAAGGCGAAACTCGCCATTTACCAGTCGGTCTACGTTCCAACCCTCACCTATGGTCATGAGCTTTGGGTAGTGACCGAAAGAATAAGATCGCGAGTACAAGCGGCTGAAATGTGTTTCCTCCGTAGAGTGGCTGGGCTCAGCCTTAGGGATAGGGTAAAGAGCTCTGTCATCCGGAGGGAGCTCGGAGTAGAGCCGCTGCTCCTTCGCGTTGAAAGGAGCCACATGAGGTGGTACGGGCATCTAATTAGGATGCCTTCTGGGCGCCTCCCGTTGGAGGTTTTCCGGGCACGCCCTACTGGTAGGAGACCCCGGGGTAGACCCAGAACACGCTGGCGAGATTATATATCTCGTCTGGCCTGGGAACGCCTCGGGATCCTCCAAGAGGATTTGGAAAGCGTTGCTGGGGATAGGGACGGCTGGAATTCCCTGCTGAGCCTGCTGCCACCGCGACCCGGCCCCGGATAAGCGGCGGAAAATGGATGAATGAATGGATGTTCAAATAGAAACATACCTTCCAGCTGTAGTCAAGAATAATAATCTTAAATCTGTGGAATCAACGGCAGTTTACCCATTGAGTTAAAAGTGGAGATGTGGTGTTATTGTATTGTTATGGGTTACTGTTTGAGTATCCAATAGTAGGGAAGCACTAGGGGCGCGGGGCAATGAGGTCATCGAGAGACGACAGGGGGGAGATCGGTGATGTGTGAAACAAGGTGCTTGGGTTAATAAAGTATTCACGTATATAATACAGTCGAACTCCCGTGTGTTATTCAGTAACACGACATCATCCAAGTGATTATAAAACGGTTAAATATTTGTCTAGAAAATGTGTAGAATTCATGAGAAAAACATTTGGTTGAAAATGCAGCATATTGCATTCAAGAGAATTTCACATTTGGAACCCCATAGCACATTGAAATAAAACAAGATTGACTGAGAGCAAACCTATGTAGATACAGGTTTTGAGTTTCACAGAGAAAAGCAATCAATTCAATACGTTGTCAATATGGCAATCAAAACTGATATACAGAATTAGTTTCTAAAATGTTTCAATTCCTTAGTTGGGTATACATACTTTGACCTTTGGCGATGCACTTCAGCACAATTGGTGTAAAGTTTGTGGAAGCTTGGATAAATTGGGGCCGGAGATTAGCATTGAATACAACAACATCATGAAATTCCTCGTTTTAATGTTTGCAGCTGTGCAAAAACGTAGGTGCTATTGCTGCCAAAAATTAAATCTTTTACATCAGTGATGTAGCATTCGGTGCAGCAGCACCAGCCAATGGCTGACCGAAGAAATGCACATAGCAACAGTGGCAACATAAATTTAGCCAATCAGCGTCCACGAATCTGCTGCAAGATTGCACTGAATGTGCTGTTTTTCCACTGCCCCAGAAGCGCTAGCTAGAGGGAGGGGATGAACCATAGACACTGATAGGTCTATGGGATGAACAGTCAACTAATTTTACCCCAAATATAATGATATATATTTTATATATTACACGTTTTTGTGCATTTTAAACACATACATGCTTAAAAAAAGTATTTACTGTTTATTTAAAAAATAAATAAATAAACCTGGGAGTGCCAGGGAGGGCTGTGCCCCTACCGCCCTCTGCTGGCGAGCTGCCACTGGAATTTCTAATGAGATGGGTGCGCCTGCTTTCTTGCAACTAGTTGATCAGTTCACTTCTGTGACTGTCTCGCTGCTCTGCAGTCGTGTGCTGTTGACAGTGCTGACTTAAGTATTCATTGTTATTATGAAACGGCAATATACAGCCATTTGCAATCACAATATAAAGACCAACAACAGTAACATATCTGGGTGGTAGATGTAAAATGGTGGAAATGGTTTATCTGTAATTAAGACTTTTAGAAGCGAAGGGTAGGTGGACTGTTAGAAGTGCGCGAAACTTTTAAAGCAATGCACGCAGAAATGGCGTCCATGTAACCATGGAAACTTGCTCTCCCCCTCACTCCTGACTGGCTGCCTAAACTGGCTAGCAATCACAATCGTAGTGCACACACAGTATTTAGAGGAGAGATCGCCTTCACAAGTTTTCTCAACTCCCAGTGCCTCCTCTCCATTCATTCCCTATGTAAATAGTTAAACTTTTGCTTAAGCGCGGTGCTCGTTAATGTCACTTTTATTAGAGACTCTAAACCTATTTTGACTTGTGCTCTGCGGACCGGCAGTTACCTCGTCGACCGGACCTGGGTTTGAGAAACGCTGAACTACGATTACCAACTTGCATTTTTGGGCATGAAAGTTTATTTTTAGCTGCAAGTCATTGATATTGTTAACTGAATATTTTTTTTGTAAATTCTTTGTCAGTTTTGGGACCGAAATCTGCAGTCCGACATGTTGTTAGCTAAAGATTTTGTTTATTTACATCAATACATTAGACCTATGTATATGTATATTGTATAGACCTATGTAACCCCTCTGCCCTTAGCTATCTTTCTAACCCTCTCCTTTTTTATATGTATTTATATTTTCCATTTTCTGCTATCTGTCTCTAGCTCACATACATGAGATGTTCTTCGGGTAAGATATTGGCCTCAATGACCCCGTTTATCTATCATTTAAAAAACTCAACACAAACAGCATTGATTCAGAGGGAGCATCATTTGAGTACACGCTGGATATGTGTGAACCCCACCAAAGACAAGGCCTTTTACAATGGCCTATTCATGTATATAAATCTCTCTCTCTCTCGCAATGATCAAACATTGAAAACCTGCCATTATTTACAAATAACCATTTTCTTTCCAACTTTACATTTTTTTTTTAGTGAACAAGCTGGAATTTAATAAAAAAAAATTAAACATCCTTGAAGAAGAGGCGAGGGCCAGGAGTCAATTCCCATTGGTTAAAGTTTTAATAAATACTTCATGGGTCATGAAAAGGTTGTCTTTCGAATTTCTTTTTTTCTTTTTATGTCAGAAAGGGATGAATTGTTTGTCTTTGTAAAATGCCATGTAGAATTCTGTTTTGTATGACAAACAATTATAGTGAGTTGTACAGCAGATATTTAATCAATGGTGCATATCATTACACTGTATGTCTTGAGGGGTTATATATTTGAATTGAACATTTATATCTAAATTCTGAACTGAAACTACATGGATCACACACTTGCACTAACTATATGAAAAAACTAAGGCAGCCTTTTAAATAAATAGCATAGTGCTTTTCATTACATTGTACAATCAGTGCAGCATATATATCTCATCTTAAAAAGCATACTTCATATCTCATATTTGAATTGAACGTTTATATATAAATAAATAAAAAATTCAATGTGAAGCAGAAATAGGCCTGGGTTTAAAAAATGGTCAACGTCTATGGACTTGTCCAAAAAATGAAGATCAATCACAGTTCACATGAGTCTACAGAGGGTTATTAATGTATACGTATCGACCGCTGCAGCATACTTCATCTCATATCTTAATATGTTTATATTTTATTCACTAAGCAATCGCAAAGTAAAGCTACATTACTTTTTATGTTAATATGTTTATATTTTAATTCACTAAACAATCGCAAAAGTAAAGCTAAATAACTTTTTTTTTTATATTTATGAAGTTTACAATCAATGCAGTCTAATTGTACAGACAGTTTGGCTAGTAAGTTTGGGTTATGGACCCATATGGTTATCTGTCAGTGTCTTAAACGGCATGGGGAAAGTGTCACGGATTCAGGCTGTCTGAGCTTTTCTGCAGCCTCCCCTATAGGCATAGTACAAACAGGAAGACAAATGAGATCAGTGCGGCAACTCAATGATCATAATATTATTAAAGCTTTTTTCCCCTTTCCAGCAATAATAACCCGAAGAATGTCTGTGCCAGTGGAATGAATATTGAGATATGAGAAAGGACAATGAACCAGTGAGCTCAAATATAGTGTTTACAGTATGTAATGTTGCACTGAACCCATGAGATCAGAACATTTTTCATGTAAAGTGTCTTAAGAATTTTATATTTTGTTTTAGATGAAACAGATTTTGATGGGACAAAAGTCACCACCACACACCAAAAGTGATCTAAAGATGGTGTTCAACCATCAAAAGAAACTCGCCCCCTGCTGTCTATAAAATTATCTAATAAATTATAATTGTAAACTTTTAACAAATACAGTGTTTAAGGTACATTTTTAAAAACGTTAAGTCGGAATGGGAATATCCATCCATCCATCCATTAGCTTTACCGCTTATCCTGTACAGCTCAAACTTGACCTTTGACCTTTATTCGGCAGTTAATGCACACTGCCTTTACAGTCTGCAAAATAACATATGGGGACAGACAAGGCAACATCACACTCACATTGCTCACTTGGTTGCTAGATCACAATATAACCTGCATGTTACTAATTTTTTTAGTGACATGGTGGAGGCTTAATATAATAAACATAAATAAAATATAATTGACGTGTATTTGAGAAAAGTTGCATTACCAACACACACATTATCCACACAGACATACAGGGTCATGGGGATTGAACCCAGGACCTTCTTGCTGTTTTCCACATTTTAACCACCGAGCCACCGTGCTCCAATGCTGGAATGGGATTAAATAAATTATATTGTTCAAAGTTTTATACCTTGTTCTCATGACAGAGGAAAAAAGCCAGGCCTTGTTATCTGATGTAGATAAAAAAAAAAAAAAGTATGTCTCATGTACTTGTCTGGAGTATTCACACCCTTTGCTGTGACACCAAATGGGCAGGGGGTTTACCATTTGAAGTTGATTCATCCTATGAGATGTTTCTACAACTTAAGCAGTGGAATCCACCTGTGGTTTTAACACCACATTGATTAGAAATTAAACACACAGGAGTTATTAAGATCCCACAGTTGACAGTTGTATGTAATGTTTCATATAGACTGAAAATATTGTTAGTAAATACTCTGTCTATGCTAGCATTACGCTAGTGTGCTGTGTAAGCACAAAATAATAATTTGTTAGTCAAATAATGTTGTTTAACATATAGTATAGTTATAACGCCAAATGTTTTGGTTAACTGAAGGTTCGAACCATGTAGTTAAATGTTGTCATTCCCCGGGGATCGATGTTTTTGTGTTTGTCAACGTTAAATGTGCTGGATCTATGTCTTTGTGGGTTTGTCCATCTATGTGTGTTAAATGTCTGTTTGTGTGACCAGAGAACCCGATGGTCACTCTGACAGACAATTAGTGTTCCTCTGTGGAGAGGGAGAACCTTCCAGAAGGACAAAGACTGCCGGTAGCATTTTTATAATATTTTGTTTGGGGGAAATCGATTTGGTGTCTTAAGTATGTTTTATGGTTGTGTTTTTTGTTTGTTGAGTACTGTCATAACTGTTTAAAACTATTATATTTGAGATAGGCTGTATTAATCTAAAAGGGTTTTGAGTTTACATTTTGAGGAGAAAGGCCCAATCCCAATTGCCTATTTTACACCCCTTGGTCCTAACCCTTGGCCCTAGCCCTTTGTGAAGCATGGTGGTCAAAACGGAGCACAAGTTGTAAGGGCTGAAATTTGGCCCAGCGGCATTGGGACAACCCTTGATGACTATGTCATCAGGATCGGGAAAGATGATTTGACAAAAATGTACAGAGAGACATTTCAAATCAATACTGTCTTCTTGCATCCTTTTTCAGTTGTCAGCAGCCAATCGGGAAATAAATATGAAAAAGAAGACGGCTATCTTAACATCTGGGAATGCTGGTGGATCAGTTTGAGGTTTGTATGATGAACTGCAATCAAGTTGTGTTGTAGTTAGCCTATATACATGCTAACTAGCAAGTATAGTGACTTGGTAACTAACGTAATGTTGGGTCAACCCATTTGTGATACACACGTAATGACAAATTAACGACCGTTTACTTTATCGATTTGTAGGATGATCGGTTTGGAAGTCTGACAAGAGAATACCATACACACACACACACTGTGTGACTATTAACGTATTTGTGCCATCTGCGTTTGGTTTCCTAGTTTTACCTCATAAAAGTCCTTCCAATCCTGACTAGATTATGTGAAATTCTTTATTTCTTTTTTTCTAGACAGGTCACCCTACATCCTACCAGGAACACGATCAAACCCCATCTACACCACCAAATAGACAATTAGAAAAGACACACATGCACCATGAAGAACAGTAGTTTTTGCAGGGCAAAAACAGAACCCTTTCACAGGTTGCATCATTCTGGGTGATGGTAGTTTTCCCTGTTTGGACTCACCAATCTGTCTAATCACACTTTACAAAGAGCCCATTAATGGACACATGCAGGGTTCTTCAATTATTATCCTTAAAATAAGAATCAGTTTTCTGACAGAAAGAAAATATTGCTTTATTAGTCCATTGACACCAGTCAGCTTAATTTTCACTGTAGCAACGTTGTGTCGATTCAGGTGTAAAGGTATTGTGCTTTTTATGTGAATACCATAACGTCATAAAAACAAAGTATAAAAATAAAACGTGTGCTTCTGAAATTACTGACATCTGAATAGTGCAATCACAATGTAAACAAATCAGCCATCACACGAACAGGAACTTGGTTTGTGACTGCACATAACACAACCAGGCCAACATGAAATTAAGGGTTCGGTATTTTATCAATTTGTTGCTCAAACCGGCCGAAGAACCGATCTGTTTACGCCTCACTCTCTCCTCATGGTGGTTCTGCTCTTTAGCACTTTCATGTGTTAGAAAATCCACCATAAAATTTGTTTTCCTCCTCTTATGCTTTTTCAGTGTAGGGGTTGGGAGCTTGAGGTATAAATGGGAGAGGCTGCCATGAAGAAGATGTGCCTAAAGTGGAGGGTTCAGGCTCTGATGTCAGCACTCATTGTGAGCTATACAATATCCTGAAAGAAAACAAAACATATGAGAATTAATTATATGCCAGAACTGGATGATATGGCAATGTGTTACGTATAACTATGTGAACTTAATTTCTGCGAAACGAGGATGTGTCTATTCTCATATCAAAAGATCAATAATCAAAAAAATGCCAGGCTGTTTGTTCAGATTGGTCAGACTTAAAACCATGCCATTGCTTGGGATAACTGTCAACTATAAGGGTGACAAGCCCAGATTATCAAAATAACAGGTATGTTTATTTTATTGCATGGCGTACGGTGAATCATACTGAATATAGCATGTGTTAAGGTGGGGTTGTTCTAGCTTGACCTCCCTTCTATTGCATTAATGGTATTATCACAATGACATTTGCCATTTATCTGATGGAGGTAGAAAAGCATGAAAGCTTATGATTCATTCTAAACGTTTGTTTCACGCTATCAATCAATCAAGAAAGTTATCAAATAAAGAACAACACTGCTTCATATAAACATAACCAGGCCACTTCATCATGATACAAAAGCAGTGCTCTGTACTGTGTACGCTAGCAATCGGTCCTACCCTGCCAGTCTGCACTAACGTTAGAGGAGCAGAAACAAGCGCAGCAACTTCGTTGCTGGACCTGAGTTAATTTTGTGCATATTTCATATCGATATGCTATCATAGTGGGGAAGTACGACATGGAAATATGCACAAATCAGCCTGACAATGTTGAAACGTTGGCTAATTAGCTAGAAACAATAGCAAACTGCGATCTATTTGTTATGCTTGTTATAAAGAAAAGGTCTATAATAAATTGAAACGATATTAAACTAAAAGGATACGAGGGTTATCGTAATTTTTTACTCTTTATTAGCAAAGAAAATACTTACATTTGTAGTTTTCTTTTTTTACCAGTGAAGTATGTCTCCATCTTTCCGGTGATTCGCAAGGCTTTCTGGGTAAATTCGCATAACCCTCAGTTTCAAGTGTGCCTCTGGAAAATCTCAGTTTCGAGGGCTATAAAGTGACAACCCCACCCCTTAGCCCTTCAGTACAAGGGAATTGGGACACCCCTAACCCTACGTGTTGACGCGCAAAACGGAGGGTTAGGGCTAAGGGTTAGGGGCAAGGGGTGTAAAATAGGCAATTGGGATTGGGCCTTAGAATGACGTTATTTAATTGCGTGGGATTGAGTAACAAAATGATTTTATTTGGGTTAGATGAACTTAATATGTTTGCGTTGAACTAACATACAGTAATACAATTGTGTGGAACCTGTTGACGAAAAAAAATTTAAGTCAACAAGTAATCTTTTTGATTGTAGCCGGGGAGGGGAGTGTGTCCGGTATGGGGACCTCAGAATTGCTTCTCTGCCCTCTGCAGATGATGTGGTTCTGTTGGCTTCTTCAGACCATGACCTTCAGCACGCACTGGAGCGGTTTGCACCCGAGTGTGAAGCGGTCGTCGGAATGAGTGTGAAGCGATTGGGATGAGTCAGCACCTCAAAGTCTGAGACCATGGTTCTCTGCCGGAAAATGGTGGAGTGCTCTGTCCGGGTTGGGAGTGAGTTGCTGCCCCCAGCGAGGGAGTTAAACTGTCTCGGGGCTTGTTCACGACTGAGGGTAAAAGGGAGCATGAGATTGACAGGCGGATTGGTACAGTTTCAGCAGTAATGCAGGCGTTGTACTGGACCGTCCTGGTGCAGAAGGAGCTGAGTCGAAAGGCGAAGCTCATGATTTACCAGTCGGTCTACGTTCCAACCCTCACCTATGGTCATGAGCTTCGGGTAATGACAGAAAGAACAAGGTCATAAATACAAGCGGCTCAAATGAGTTTCCTCCGAATGGTGGGTGGGCTCAGCCTTAGAGATAGGATAAGGAGCTCGGTCATCCGGTGTCAGGATCCAGAGGCCTAAGCACAGCGCTAGAGACCCAAGAGCAGACAATTATAAAGGGAGTAAGTGTAAACTAAAAAGTCTTAAGAGGAACCCAACTTAACAGGGTTAACGCAAACACAGAGAAGAAACAAACTGGAACCAAGGAGAAGGCAGACACATGAAGCTTCTTTTTAGAGTAGACCCCCTTTAACAAGTTTAATGTCCCAACAAAGCAAACAACAGAATCAGGAACTTAAATAGGGGCAGGGAAAACCCAAAACGAGGAACACCTGAAAACAATAACCCAATAAGCAGGGGAACACAACATGACCAGCAGGTGTCAGGTAGGTGCTCTCCCTGGTCCGGGCCTTCTGCGACCTCTGGTGGCGATAGGAGCATCCAGACCCTGACATCCGGAGGGAGCTCGGAGTAGAGCTGCTGCTCCTTCGCGTCGAAAGGAGCCAGATGAGGTTGTTTAGATTAGGATGCCTCCTGGGTGCCTTCATTTGGAGGTTTTACGGGCACGCCCTACTGCTAGGAGACCCCTGGGTAGACCCAGGACACGCTGGAGAGATTATATATCTCATCTGGCCTGGAAACGCCTCAGGAACCCGCAGGAGGATCTGGAAAACGTTGCTGAGGATGACGTCTGGACTACCTTGCTTAGCCTGCTGCCACCGCGACCCGGCCATGGATAAGCGGCTGAGAATGGATGGATGGATGGACGATTGCCAAAAGCCTCCACAAACTGATGTGGCATGCTGCCTTGCAAGCAATGTCTCTCTGGCCAGTGCACCAAAGGGCTGAGGTGTATAAACATGGCACCTATAGTGTCTTTCAATCTATGTGGAAGAGGTATGCAATGTGCTGGATTGGCAGATTCAGCCTCAGGCACAACAGGGTCAAGAGGAGCATCTGAAAAGGAGTAATTTATCAGCCTGTCTGTGGTAGGCAGAGAAGAAGCTGCATCTGCACACCCATCACAACAGCAAAACATGGAAGCCCTGTGTAATATTCGAACTTAACTTCATCATCTTTCAAGAAATTCTCATCCATCTTCTTCTGTGAGAGCTCTTCCTTCAGTATCCTGTTCTCCAACAAGTGATTAATTTCAGCACGCCTGCTGCTACAAAAACAACATCCCTGCTGTTCTCTGGTGTTGTCATTTGATGCAGCTTCATCCACCTCTGGCCTCTCCGCAGTAGCATCTGGTGGTGCAGCCTCCTCTACCTGTGACCTTTGCGCAGCTACATTTGGTGGTACAGCTTCATCCATTTCTGATCTCTGGCCAGCTAGATCCGGGGGTGTTGCAGGCGTAGTGTTGTTCACTGCTAAAGCGTGCTGTCACTGTGTCCTCCTGTTAACCTGCTATGTGTGTGCTGCTTTGACTTCTGTGTGCCCAAGGTGTAATGAAGGTACACAGTCAGGATGACGCTGTAGCATTTCATAGGCTGGTTTGGCTGAAAAAAACCCACAGAATGTCGTTGATTAGTCATGTAGCTTTGCAGCCAGCTAGTTCTGAAAATGTAGCAGTGTAGCAACAACCCAACAATAACACAGCTTGACTACCCTACGCCATGTATGCTGAGCTAGCGGTAACCACATAACAGTTAAATGTGTTTTGATTATAACCTACCTGTGTTAAAATGCTGTGAACACAGATGTGCTAGGAAATGTTGCTGAAAGTGATCCTTGATCTTCTTACAGCTGGTACCCATGCCATGCGACACATCTTTGTTAACTCAGCGATCTGAGTTCCATTGTTTTGCTTCCAAGCAGGAAAACTGTAAAATCGCACTCCATGAGCGATCCATTTCCCACGCCAGCTGAGAGAACGGTTATGGCAGTTTATTATACAGCAAGAATTCACAATTTTTAAGTTGGAAAAGATCACCACACCGCAACATCTAACTCGACTTTGAATACTCAGTATTGATGTGTCGTCAGCATAATTGCCAACCTTGAAACCTAAAAAATTGGGAGGATTTTCAAACAACAGCGGTTCTCTATACAAAAAAATCGTTTTGATAGAGAATTGTGGCAATGAAAATCGGGAGTCTCCCGGGAAAATTGGGAGGGTTGGCAACTATGGTCAAATGATTCGTTCATTTTGAAAGAATCTTTAAAATAACTCGGGACTAACGAGAAGTCTCCGAGTGATTTGTTCATTTTGGTCGCGCATGCGCAACAACAGTTGTGTTCGAGTCATTCGTTAATTTCGGTCAGCATAGTTAGTATAGGAAACAGAAATGATTAGTTCACCCCTCAACAGGGTCTTCGGGTCTGAGTCGTTCATTAAATTTTCGCGTGATAGCTCGGCATAGAAAAGAGAAATGTTTCGTTCGCCATGGTTATGTAGTTACGACTGCGCCATAGTTATGATTCACTCACTGTGATAATTAGGTCACCTAAAAGCAGTTGCAATATACTCCTTAACTGAAACGTGATGTGTTTTATTTAACCAAAAAATCACAATATTGACATAACTTTAAGATGTATTTATTTAATCCGAGAATCGCCACCTTAACGTGGTGGAGGGGTTTCAGTGTCCCTGTGACCCTGGGAGCTGTATTGTCGGGGGCAGTAGCCCCTGGTAGGGTCTCCCATGGCAAATTGGTCCCAGGGGAGGGTCCAGACTAAGCGCGATTAAAAAAAAAACACCCCAATGAAGCGGAACCAACGGTACTGTGGCACCTCGCCCGGAAGAGGGAAACCGGGGCTACCCCCTGGAGCCAGACCCGGGGGGGATGCTCGTCGGCGAGCGTCTGGTGGCCGGGCCTTGACCCATGGGGCCCGGTCGGGCACAGCCCGAAGAAACAACGTGGAGCCGCCGCCCTGTGGGCCCACCACCTGCAGGGACAGACATTGGGGTCGGGTGCAATGCCAATCGGGTAGCAGGCATAGGCGGGGACCTAGGCGTGCTGACCCCTGGCATCGTAGACTGGTCCTAGGGACGTGGAATGTAACCTCTCTGGTGGGAAAGGAACCGGAGCTAGTGCGGGAGGTGGAGCAGTACCAACTAGACATAGTTGGGCTCACCTCGACGCATGGCTCTGGTTCTGGAACCCAAGTCCTGGAGAGGGGCTGGACTCTTTTCTTTTCCGGAGTCGCCCAGGGTGAGAGGCGCCGGGCAGGTGTGGGGATTCTTACGAGTCCCCGGCTGGGCGCCGCTGTATTGGAGTTTTCCCCGGTGAACGAGAGGGTCGCCTCTTTGCGACTGCGAGTCGCTGGGGGAAGGCTCTGACTGTTGTTTGTGCTTATGCACCAAATGGCAGTTCAGAGTATCCGGCCTTCTTGGAGTTGCTGGGTGGGGTCCTGGAAAGGGTACCATCTAGTGATTCTATAGTTCTGCTGGGGGACTTCAACGCCCATGTGGGTGACGATGGAGAAACCTGGAGAGGGGTGATTGGGAGGAATGGCCTGCCCGATCTGAACCAGAGTGGTGCTTTGTTGTTGGACTTCTGTGCTAGGCATGGATTGTCCATAACGAACACCATGTTCGAGCATAGGGAGGTTCATAAGTGTACCTGGTACCAGAGCACCCTAGGCCGCAGATCGATAATCGACTTTGTGGTCGTATCATCAGACCTGCGGCCGTATGTCTTGGACACTCGGGTAAAGAGAGGAGCTGAGCTGTCAACTGATCACCACCTGGTGGTGAGTTGGATCAGATGGCGGGGGAGGCTGCCGGACAGACCCGGTAAACCCAAACGCGTAGTGAGGGTGAATTGGGAACGTCTGGTTGAGGACCCTGTCCGGGAGGTCTTCAACTCCCACCTCCGGAAGAACTTCTCGTGCATCCCGGGGGAGGTTGGGAACATTGATTCCGAGTGGACCATGTTCAAAACCTCCATTGTGGAAGCGGCTGCTAGGAGTTGTGGTCAGAAGGTCGTCGGTGCCTGTCGTGGCGGCAACCAAAGAACCCGCTGGTGGACACCAGCGGTGAAGGAAGCCGTCAGACTGAAGAAGGAGGCCTTTCGGGCTTGGTTGGCCCAGGGGTCTCCTGAAGCAGCAGACGGGTACCGGGCGGCCCGAAGGGCTGCAGCTTCGGTAGTCAAAGAAGCAGAAACCCGGGTGTGGGAGGAGTTCGGGGAGGCTATGGAGAAGGACTTTCGGTTGGCCTCAAGGAAGTTCTGGCAAACCGTTAGACGGCTCAGAAAGGGAAAGCAGGGATTGGCCCAGGCTCTGTTGAGCAGGGGAGGAGAACTGCTGACCCGGACTGGGGATATCGTCGGGCGGTGGAAGGAGCACTTTGAGGAACTTCTTAACCCCGCCAACACGTCCTCTGTGGAGGAGGCAGAGTTCGAAGACTCGGGGGAAGTCTCAGCAATATCCCTGGCAGAGGTCACTGAGGTAGTTGGGAAGCTCCTCAGCGGCAAGGCGCCGGGTGTGGATGAGATTCGCCCCGAGATGCTGAAGGCTCTGGACATTGTTGGGCTGTCTTGGTTGACACGCCTCTTCGGTGTCGCGTGGAGGTCGGGGACAGTACCATTGGAATGGCAGACCGGGGTGGTGGTTCCCATTTTTAAAAAGGGGGACCGGAGGGTGTGCTCCAATTATCGGGGTATCACACTTCTCAGCCTACCTGGGAAAGCTTATGCCAGGGTGTTGGAAAGAAGACTCCGACCGATTGTCGAACCTCGGATCCAGGAGGAGCAATGCGGATTCCGTCCTGGTCGTGGAACAGTGGACCAACTCTTTACCCTTGCGGGGCTGTTTGGGGGGACATGGGAGTTTGCCCATCCAGTCTACATGTGTTTTGTGGACTTGGAGAAGGCCTACGACCGTGTCCCCCGGGGAGTCCTGTGGGGGGTACTGCGGGAGTATGGGGTACCGGGGCCGTTGCTACGAGCCATTCGGTCCCTATATAACCGGAGTGAGAGTTGTGTCCGTATACTCGGCACAAAGTCAAATACGTTTTCAGTGGGTGTTGGACTCCGCCAGGGCTGCCCCTTGTCACCGGTTCTGTTTGTGATTTTCATGGATAGAATCTCAAGGCGTAGCCGGGGGGAGGAGTGTGTCCAGTTTGGGGACCTCAGAATTGCTTCTCTGCTTTTTGCAGATGATGTGGTTCTGTTGGCTTCTTCAGACTGTGACCTTCAGCATGCACTGGAGCGGTTTGCAGCTGAGTGTGAAGCGGTCGGGATGAGAGTCAGCCCCTCCAAGTCTGAGGCCATGGTTCTCTGCCGGAAAACGGTGGAGTGCTCTCTCCGGGTTAGGATTCAGTTGCTGCCCCAAGCAAGGGAGTTCAAGTATCTCGGGATCTTGTTCACGAGTGAGGGAAAAATGGAGCGTGAGATTGACAGGTGGATTGGTGCAGCATCAGCAGTAATGCGGGCGTTGTACCGGACCGTCGTGGTGAAGAAGGAGCTGAGCCGAAAGGTGAAACTCGCGATTTACCAGTCGGTCTACGTTCCAACCCTCACCTATGGTCATGAGCTTTGGGTAGTGACCGAAATAATAAGATCGCGAGTACAAGCGGCTGAAATGTGTTTCCTCTGTAGGGTGTCTGGGCTCAGCCTTTAGGGATAGGCTAAAGAGCTCGGTCATCCGGAGGGAGCTCGGAGTAGAGCCGCTGCTCCTTCACGTCAAAAGGAGCCAGATGAGGTGGTACGGGCATCTGATTAGGATGCCTCCTGGGCGCCTCCCGTTAGAGGTTTTCCGGGCACGCCCTACTGGTAGGAGACCCCGGGGTAGACCCAGAACACGCTGGCGCGATTATGAATCTCGTCTGGCCTGGGAACGCCTCGGGATCCTCCAGGAGGATCTGGAAAGCGTTACTGGGGATAGGGACGGCTGGAATTCCCTGCTGAGCCTGCTGCCACCGCGACCCGGCCCCGGATAAGCGGCGGAAAATGGATGGATGGATGGATGGATGGGTTGGACAGTCAGCAAATTTTTCCCAAATATTATTATTTATATTTTATGTAGCCTATTACACGTTATTGTGCATTTTAAACACATACATGCTTAAAATAAGTAAATGTTTATTTTTAAAATAAATTAACAAAATATTTCTGCCAGGGAGGGCGGTGTCCCATCGCCCACTGCTGGCTAGCCGCCTCTACATGTAGATTACACAACGATAACTCACAGTCTTCATGAATGCACTACAGGGGGAGGCTGCAGACCTGGAGCCGAGACAGCCACAGTCCCCTCAGGCAGCCACAGTCCCCATGCCGTTTAGGACACTGACAGATAACCACATGCGGTCCAAACGTAAACGTATACATTAATAACCGTCTGTACAATTAGACTAATTGATTTTACACTTAAAAAAAAAGAAAAAAAACTGTTATTTAGCTTTACTTTGCGATTGTTTAGTGAATTATAATATAAACATATTAAGATATGAGATGTAGTATGCTGCAGCGGTCTATATGTATACATTAATAACCCTCTGTAGACTGCGACGAATTGATCTTACGTTAATAACAGTCTATTGACGTTGACCTTTTTTTTTAAACAATATTTAGCTTCACATTGAAATGTTTTTTGAATTTGAATATAAACGTTCAATTCAAATATTGTAACGGTTTATATCCTATGTTCCATTTATCTGGGGTGCCAGGTAGTGTTAACCTACCAGAGAACTAATTCTCCTTTTATTTGAATGAATGGGGAGCCAGGTTTGCTGGGGATACAACCCTTGCACAGGGCACTAAGAGAATATAGGACCCTTTTTGGAAAATAACCAACTCACTTTTGATAAGAGTCACTTGCACTCAAATTATATTTCTTTACATATACAGTTTGGGATGGCACTAGATTACATATCGGGCACAGATTACACACTGTATCTTCACAATTAATCATAATTTTTCCCACAACATCATTGGTCTATAACATTCACAGTTCAGGGTGGTTATTCAGTACAGCACAGTACAGCAAATTTCCCAAGTTTCCTATCACATGATTGACACCAAGGAAGGAAATAATTTCAATCCCCACACATTTAACCCGTTTTTCTCAACAATCACATATTATACCCCAAAAATCTGCATCAGTATCTAAAGTGTCCTCAAAGGCTCTCGAACACAATTATCAGTCCATAAAGTTCTCAAATGCTCATGTACAAAATGAATACTCGATAAATCATATTAATGCCCAAAATCAATATCAGTCTGTAAAGTGTTCTCAAATGCTCTTAAACACAATTAACACTCATTAAATCATTTCAGTGCCTCAAATCAGTATCAGCCTATCTCGTTCACAGGTCAGGTTTTCGTTCAGTCCAGCCTAATTATTACAGATCCCCCCCCCCCCCCCCCCAAAGTCTTTCAGTCTATTGTTTTGTTTTTACCCCGGTTACCTCCCATTGTTTCCCAGCACCAGCCCAACAGAAACTACCAGAAACACCTCAGTACGCTACCCAGGCGTGGTCTGTCGTATTTCCAGGCGATAGTGATGCCAATCAGCTCCTATTTCCCCTGGACTCAGTAAGAGAAAGACCGGTCATATGGGGTCATTATTGTACCAAAACTATTTTCAAATGCGTGTGGAGAGTTGTGTATCTGTATCTCAATCCGTGCGTGCGTAATCGGGTTTGTAAGTGTAAAAAATTTCCGTCTGCATTCAGATTTGCAAGTGTATTGAGAGTTGTGTAGACAAATCTGTGAATGCGTGCATAGATCCGTGAATGTGTAGACAAATCTATAAATACGTACGTGGATGGCTAAAAGTCAAAGTATGTTGCTGCAAGAGCTGAAAATACAGACAAGCATTAATCACAACTCACGCGGGCCTCTCAATTGGATGTGCTTTTACACGTGACTTTTGCTACACTTCTGCTATGGCAGAGATCTGCATTCTCGAGATCTGTACGTGTGTAGAGATTTGTCTGTGTCGAGATTCGTCTGTGTGACAGAGATCCGTCCGTGTGGCGATTCGTCTGTGTGTCGATGTTCGTAGGTGTGTCTCAGTAGAAAAGAATGAAACTTGAACAATATGCTAAAGGTCGATTATTTTGCAATTTGTTGCAATATTTCTAGTGATGTTAACATTTTAAGTTATTGCTCTCGAACGCAGTATTCATTTAGCTAAGTTAAGGTAAAGTTATACTTGGGCTACTAATGAAAGTGTAAACCGTTTAATCTCCAACTATCCAACTTTCCTTGCTTTTTAATAAGGGAGCAAGAGAAATTTGATTGACAAATACTAAAGAAATTGTATAAGAGTTGTGAGGGGCACAACTGGCCATTTTATATTGGCATGGCGAAAGTTATTTTAATAAACACATTTTGGTTAACACAAAATGTCTTTTTTATCAGAAGTGCGTATGATTCTACTGTAAGCCTGAGGGGCTATAACCATATTATTTATATCAGAATTAACTAAAATGATAGGGCCTAACCTAGCACTGCACGGTCTACAGTAAAACCAATAGTGAAGTAGTCTAATAGTAACTAGACTGCAGCAGCTTTTGATAATGCATAAGTAGCCTATAGTGCAAATAATTGTATAATCAGTAGGCCTAGTGCAGCATATGGCATGATATCTTAATGTGACGTTTAAATGTAACTTCACAAAACCATCTCTTAAGCTAAATAATAATTTTATTCAGTTCGTCAACGTCTATGGACGGATATTTATGGGTGTTCGTTCGCATTTTGGTCTGGTTGTGAAACTGCCCGGCGAAAACCTTTATTTGCCTTTCTTATATGGCTGTGCTCTTCAACAAACTACATCCAATCAAAGTTTAAAATTCTGGCGGCTAAAATGGGCCGGTCAATCAGTACGCGGTCACGTTACGCTGTATTGTAGCACCCAGTAGGGCAATAATTATTAGTAGCACCCAGTGTAAGCAATGGATTAATTGATATAGCATATGAATGTATGGCAGTTTAGGGCTTCCATATGAATGCAATAAATCATTTTAAAGTTGTGTTTGAGAATGTAAACTAACTGAATACCCATTACTAAGTGAATTAGTTAGAATATCTAAGAGAAAATAACTTGGGAGCAAAACAGCACCACCAGATACCATTAAATTGCAGCCTCGGCAAATGTAACGACTAACGTAGCCTATATTCTTTAGCCTAGTTCACGATGTAGCCTAGTACAAAGCTTATTTACCAGTTCATGTGACATTATCATAAACGCGTTGATTGGATGTCGAAGTGCACTTTGGGGGTCACAGAGATTTCTGAGACACAGACGGACAGATCTCTGTCACACAGACGAATCTCGACATAGACAAATCGCTACACATGCACGGATCTCGAGAATGAGAACACAGATCTCTGCCACAGCAGAAGTGTAGCAAAAGTCACGTGTAAATACACATCCAATTGAGAGGCCAGCGTGAGTTGTCATTTATGCTTGTCTGTATTTTCAGCTCTTGCAGCAAAATACTTTGACTTTTAGCCATTAATATCCACGTACGTATTTACAGATTTGTCTACACATTTACAGATCTATGCACGCATTCACAGATTTGTCTACACATATACAACTCTCAATACACATGCAAATCTGAATACAGATGGATATTATTATTATTTTTTTTTATACACTTACAAACCTGATTACGCACGCACGGATTGAGATATAGATACACAACTCTCCACACGCATTTACAAATAGTTTTGCTACAATAATGACCCCATACGATCTTCAATGGCAACACTGGTGCTGAGGATTTTATTGATAGTTTAGATACTTGGAGACAGGTGCGCGGTTAGGGTTTTCATTCGGCTAGCGTCTCTCGGCTACAAAGCCGACTCTCGTTTCAACGCTACCCCGACATTGTTTTTCCACCCGTTTACTTCCGCCATTGTTAACTTTATCGAACCTGTTTGCTCGGGTTAATTAGAGATCCACTGACGTTGTTGGGACAGCTGCATTAATTTATCTAATCTGAGGCCGTCACAACATGAGATATGAAGTATGCTTATTAAGATATTAGATATGCTGCACTGATTGTACAATGTGATGAAAAGCACTATGCTATTGCCTTAGTGTTTTATATACACTAATGTTTTTTTGATACACAGGAGCCAAGTACAATTGAGTGATCCATGTAGTTTCAGTTGTTCAGAATTTATATATACAGTAATCCCTCGTTTATCGCGGGGGTTACGTTCCGAAAATGACCCGCGATAAGTGAAATCCGCGAAATAGAAAACTTTTTTTTTTTTACAATTAGCAACTATTACATGTATACAAATACAGTGACTCACGTGTAGGCCGTTTCACTGCTCTTCAGACTGGGCCGCTGCATCCTGACTGCGCTCTGCAGTGTTCTCTTCTTCTGAAGCCCGCGGTGCAGGTGTGTTTGTTCGGGAGAAGAACATAGTGATAGGCAGCTGTTGTCGCTCTTTTTTCTTCTTTGCAAAAAGATCCTTGTACACCGACATGCGGGAGTGAGTTTTTAGCGAATCAGAATGCAGAGCACAATGCACCAAAAAAAAAAAAATGCATTATGAAAATCCGCGAAATAGCGAATCCGCGATAAGTGAACCGCGAAGTGGCGAGGGATCACTGTAAACGTTAAATTCAAATATATAACCCCTCAAGACATACAGTATAATGATATGCACCATTGATTAAATATCTGCTGTACTACTCACTATTGTTTGTCATACATCTACAGAACAGAGTTCTACATAGCATTTTGCGAAGACAAACAATTCAACCCTTGAATAAAAAGAAAAAAGAAAGAAAGACAACTTTTTTGTGACCCATGAAGTATTTAATAAAACTTTAACCAATGGAAATTGACTCCTGGCCCTCGCCTCCCTTCTTCAAGAGATGTTTAATTTTTTTTAATTCAATTCCTCTTGTTCACTAAAGAAAAAAATTTGAAAGTTGGAAAGAAAATGGTTAATATAAATGGAGACAGATACAGTAGCAGAAAATAAAGACACAGCTAGTAAGGGCAGAGGGGGTTGGATAGGTCTATGTATACATTAGATAGGTCTAATGCGTATCGAGTAAATAAACTAAATCTTTAGCTAACAACTCGGACTGCAAATATTGCTCCCAAAACTGACTAACAATTTACAAATTGTTACCATTCAGTAAACAATATCGATGACTTCAGCGAAAATAAACTTTCATGCCCTCAAATTATTAAAGTTGGTAACGTAGTTAACTCGGCTAATACTGCGTTGGAGATAATGCGTGGTGCAACTAAAAACGTTGAAATCATGAGCTTTATCGCAATAAATTGATATCAACCCTAAGCGAGTTTCTTTAAATAACATTACGGGACTGCTGAACAACAATAATTTTAATAAATCAGTTTTTAGGAATTAGCATACCTCTAACTTGTGTGTAGCTTCTTCTTCGTCTTCTTTTTGGTTCTTTATTGTAGTGATGTGTCGTTCATGAACCATTCGTTCATTTTGAACGAATCTTCAAAATTACTTTGGACTAACGTGTAGTCTCAGAGAGTAATTCGTTCATTTTGGTCGCGCATGTGCAACAACAGTTGTGTTCGAGTCGGAGTCATTCGTTAATTTCGTTCAGCATAGTTAGTATAGGAAACATAAATCAATAGTTCACCCCTCAACTGGATCTTCGGGTCTGAGTCGTTCGTTCAATTTTCACGTGATAGCTCGGCATAGAAAAGAGAAATGTTTAGTTCGCCATGGTTATGTAGTTACGACTGCGCCATAGTTATGACTCACTCACTGTGATAATTAAGTTACCTAAAAGCAGTTGCAATATACTCCTTTACTGAATCATCTACCGGTCTATCTTCGTTCCTACTCTCACCTATGGTCATGAAGGGTGGGTCATGACCGAAAGAACGAGATTGCGGATACAAGCGGCGGAAATGAGTTTCCTCCGGAGGGTGGCTGGCATCTCCCTTAGGGATAGGTGAGAAGTTCAGCCATTCGTGAGGGACTCGGAGTAGAGCCGCTGCTTCTTTGCGTAGAAAGGAGCCAGTTGAGGTGGTTCGGGCATCTAGTGAGGATACCACCTGGCCGCCTCCCTAGGGAGGTGTTCCAGGCACGTCCAGCTGGGCGGAGGCCGCGGGGCAGACCTAGGACCAGGTGGAGGGATTATATCTCCACACTGGCCTGGGAACGCCTTGGAATCCCCCAGTCAGAGCTGGTTAATGTGGCCCGGGAAAGGGAAGTTTGGGATGCCCTGCTTGAACTGCTACCTCCGCGACCCGACCCCGGACAAAGCGGATGACAATGATGATGATGATGATGAATCATGGTGTTTTATTTAACCAAAAAATCACAATATTGATATAACTTTAAGATGTATTTATTTAAAATCATGTTGTCCCATACAGCCAAATAACAATTACACTAGAACTACAACTAAATCACACAATCTTGCAGTATAAGTTGTCAAATATAATAAACTGGTTGTTTTGTTTTGTTTGATTTGACTGTAAACATTAAAGCGAAAAACAGAAAAAAAACTGACCCAAAACCAGTAATAATGACTCGTGAACCAATTCAATCATTTCTATTTTCTATGCTACGCCTTGCAGTCGCGTGAATAGTGAACGAATAACTAGAATGACAGGACAGGAAACAGAAATGAGTAGTTCACCTCTCGACTGGGTCTTCTGGTCTGTCTGAGTAATTCGTTCAAAAGAGTAGTTCACCCCTCGAATGGGTCTTCGCGTCTGAGTGAGTCTTTCATTCAAAAGAGTAGTTCACCCCTCGAATGGGTCTTCTGGTCTAAGTCTTTTGTTCACTGGTCATGTGATAGCTGCATATAGGCTAGGCACGAGATATCAGGAAACATAAATTATCAGTTCACCCTTATGGACTGAGTCTGTCGTTCACTTGTAACGTGACTGCTTCATGCTTAAGTTATGACAACGTTCATAATCGTCATGGATTTTTGGATTATTACACGTCAGTTTGCATTAACCCCCCCCCCCCCCCTTCCCCGGGCGTCCAATGAACGAAAAGACTTGAAAAAAGAGTAGTTCATTTTACTGAACGAGAGTTAAAGAACCACGTCACTAAAATGAACTGATATTCCCATCACTACTTTATTACCGGTTGGCAAACCAGTTTAAGCTGAATTACCGCCACCAACTGGACGATAAGTATACTACAGGTTCCTCAAACTGCCTGGGGACTGTGGCTGCCTGAGGGGACTGTGGCTGTCTGGGCTCCAGGTCTGCAGCCTCCCCCTTCTCTGAATGCATAATGCCTGAAATGCGATCGGCTTTAGGCTGCAGTAAACAGACTAAATTCACGCTACCAATAATCTAACTCCCCAGTGCAAATTATGTGGATTTAGAACCCCTAGTGGACAACGTGTGTACCTGACAAAATTTCCCAACTATAGCTAGGGGAATTCACAATGATATGTATAATTTTGTTTTATTAGCAACCCAGTATTGTAACATTGACTCATTGAAACATACCCTGTACAAAGTGATCCTTGTTGACCAGTTCCACCAGGGTCTGCTGAACTCCCCAGCAGCAGTGTAGTCCTGTGGAGGAGGGCCCCCTCCAGTCTTACTCGCTTATTTTTGTTCTGTTGGCTGCTAGTCATTTTAAAGCCATTTCATTGTTCTTTAGACCTTTGTATACCGATATCCTTAACCAGAGACTGATTATAGCACTAAGGGAAAATTTTCACAAAATTTTCTTCAAAGATCCAATTTCAACCGTGATTGAAAAGCCTGTCAAAAGTCTCGGAAAATGGTTCAATGCTACCCTTAAAGACTCGGAGCAGGTGGAGGAATTAAGGATAGAATTGAACAGAGGCCTAGAGAGCATTAAGAAGTCAGGGTTGCCAGGAGAGCTAAAACTATGGTGCCTACAGTTTGGACTTCTACCTCGGCTCATGTGGCCATTGACAGTGTTTGATATACCCATCACTAAAGTTGAAAAGCTGGAAAGAAGAGTCAGCTTTAATGCTAGGAAATGGTTAGGGGTGCCACGGTGTCTTAACAGCCTGGCTCTTTATGGGAAAGGTGCTCTGGAGCTGCCGCTTACCGGGCTTACAGAGGAATTTAAGTGCACAAAAGCTAGATTAGAAATGACACTTACGGAATCCCGACATAGTATAGTAAGAAAAGCGGCACCCACATTAGCAACAGGACGGAAATGGAATTCAAAAGCGACAGTGCTGCAGGCAAAAGCAGCCCTTAAACATACGGAAATAGTAGGGCAAGTACAACATGGACGAGGAGGATTTGGACTTTGCACAAGTAAACAGAGATGGTCAAAATCAACCCCTTTGGAACAACGCAAATTAGTGATAGAACAGATCCTTAAGCAAGAGGAGGAGCTAAGGAGCTAAGGAGCGCTAAAACTGTCTCACAAGCCAAACAAGGGCGATGGATGAACTGGGAAAGTGTACAGCAGAGGATAATTACCTGGAAGGACTTGTGGGGAATGGAATCAACAAGAATTAGCTTCATTGTTAGGGCAACCTATGACGTACTGCCAACACCCACAAATCTTAGCCAAAAGGTAGGTGAGGATCCAACATGCCCCCTCTGTGGGGGAACAGCTAATCTCAAACACATAATGTCTGGGTGCAGGATGAGCCTTACTCAAGTAAGATATACCTGGCGCCACAATCAAGTACTAAAATACTTGGTGAAAGCAATATAGCATAGGTGCTCAACAGTTAATGCCCTGCCCATTGGAGCAGAGGGCGACATGCACCACATTTGCTCTGTCAGGGGGGGAGTTCCGGGAAGGAAGAGTTATAGGCCAAAACAAAGCTCAGGGCAGCTGAGGTGAGCATGTGATTGGAAAATGCTTGCTGATGTCGGCCAACAACTGAGAGTCCCAGAAGAGATTGCAAAAACAACTTAAGACCAGACCTATTACTCTGGTCCAACACAGCAAATTGTTTATTTTATAGAGCTAACAGTCCCGTAGGAAGAAGCAATAGACGAGGGATACGAAAGAAAGAAACTGCTATAGTGAGCAGAACAGCAAGGTTAGAGAACAAAGGTGTGTCCTGTGGAAGTTGGATTGTGGCAATATAAACAACCAAACTACTTATATACGCCAGGTATATCTTACTTTAGGGCTATTTTGCAAAGAATTGCGCCAGACCATAAAAGCTATATCAGATATAGCAGAAAGAAGTGGCCAGTGGCTGTGGCTGAAAGTAAGATCCTATATGGGCACAAAAGTAAAGAACATCAATCATTTTGAAAAACTATAAAAAGTGGTTTAGTCTCAGGACAATGGTATAAAAGGTAAGTCTTTCCTGCAGAGCGTCATTTTACAAAGCCTGCAGGAACAGATTAGGGAAAGATTACCTTCTTTTCAGGTGGGAAGTATCGCTGCAGAGTTGGCAGAAAGCGCCTGCAGGAATAGGTAATAGGGATAGGTATAGGGATATCTCTCAGCTTAATAAACATACATTGTTTTAATATCTGGCCATACTGAGAGCGGATATGGAGGGGGGTGGCTCTGAGACGTCATTGCTCACCGTTAAGCCTTCTATAGGTGTTATGGGCTCAAATTAACTAGACATCCGGGATGGAGGGTGCCCACTTGAAAACCCTAATGACATATCTGCTCTTAACCCAAGTCCATTCTAAAATACTGTCTTTTGAAGTGCTCATCTTGGAGTATGGCATAATGGATATTATAACATCCTATCCTGTGTATATTAAAATGCTAAAGCATTGTCTTGTTGACCTTGGAAGCATTGCAAGTAAGCCAACTTACCAGTTTGAATTGTTTTTATATTTGTTCTTTAGATCATTTACCAATGCCGGGGCTGCAGCTGGAAGAATAAAGCAGTAATGTTCTTACACACCATAAGAATACATCTAACACATAGCAACACATTTATTTAATGGAATACACAATTGTAATTATAGTAAAAATATAGTCAGATCTACTAGTGCCTTAACGATGGGTTAGTGATATTGAGGAGCCTATTAACTTCCATATTATTATTAGTCTGCTCCAGGTAAATGAGTCCAGCCACGGCCCGGTCATTGACGACTTTGTCAAGTTGTGTCATATTAACATAAATAAAATCAAATACATAATAATTGATTTTAGGAAACATCCCCCCAACCATGAAGTCACATCCATTAAGGGTCAGACAGTGGAACGTGTGCAATCCTACAGATACCTTGGGACAATTATTGACTCCAAACTGAACTTGATGTAAAACTGTGAATCTGTGTGCAAAAGGGGCTCCAGCTGTCACAGCCTGCACCACCAGTTTCAGGTCATTCATTGACTCTGCCACGCCCCTGCTTTACTCTGCACCACTGCAATCAAGACAATCACACACACCTGCTGCTTACCTGCACACACATCTGATTATCATTGACTCTGCTACTATTTAGTGTTAAGTTTTCCACACACTCACTACCAGATTGTTCTTTGCTGTTTTCATGCCAGACTTTCCCGCATTCACTGTTTGGATCTCCCGTTGCCGACTCAGCCCGAATTGGGCTTTTCTTCCTCGCCTGTTCCCCGGTAAACTACCTAGCCTTCTGAACCTGACCCTGAGATTTTGCCCTGCGTTTTTCATTGCCTGTCTGTGGCTTTTTGGCCATTGTCCTGTGGTGAGAATAAAAGGATATTATAAACTAAATCCTGTGAGTTGTGTGTTGCATCTGGGTCCACCTTCGGTTCGTTACATTACAATCTTGCCAGACATGGACCCAGCACACGCAACCTCACCACAGAATTGCTTCCAGCGGATTGAAGAAGCACTCCAACAGCAGCAGGAGTGCATGACCACCGCCTTTGCTAACACTCACCAGAGTGTGTCGACCTTGGTGCACACGATGACTGCATTGACCACCCAGGTACAGCAACTAGCTGCCATGCTAACCCAGCAGACAGCCGCAGCATCGGTGGCCGCTCCTGAACCACCAGTGTCTGAGCCCTCTCCACCGAGAGACTCTCCTGAGCCCCGGGTCGGGGTGCCGGAGCGTTATTCCGGAGACCCTGAGGGCTGTGGGCCTTTTCTCACTAACTGTTCGATACTGTTTGCCCTGCAGCCTCGCACCTTCGCCACGGAGGGGGCAAGGGTGGCTTTCGCCATTAATCACCTGACAGGCAAGGCTCGGCTGTGGGGAACAGCCGAATGGGATAGAGGGACACCGGCCTTTTCTTCCGTTCAGGCTTTCTCTGATGAGCTTCGCAAAGTTTTCAGCATGGTTGCTGAGAGCCCTGATGCAGGGCGAGGACTTTTTCACCTGCGCCAGGGGGCTCGGACTGTGTCTGACTATTCCATAGACTTTCGTACCCAGGTGAGCCGGAGTAGTTGGAATATGTCTGCTTTGTGTGATGCTTTCTTGAATGGATTATCTGATTTCGTCAAGGATTAATTGGTTTCTTTTGAACTGCCACCCACGCTCGATGGGATCATCGGGTTAGCCACCCGGGTCGACCATCAAATCCAGGCTCGGAGACGGGAGAGACGTCAGGGGGCCCCTGGACATCATTCCTTGAGTCGTCCCCGGGTAGCTCTTGCTTCAGCCAGACCATCTGAGCAACCATCTGAGGGGGTCGAGCCGATGCAGTTGGGACGTTCCCACCTGTCTCCAGAGGAACTTCAGCACAGGCGCCTGAACGACCTCTGCCTCTACTGCGGCCAGGGGGGCCATTTCCTCACCAGTTGTCCAGCTAAAGCCAGGGCTCATCAGTAAGTGGAGGAGTCCTGATGAGCCACACCCCGACCAAGCTCTCCTCCACCCGTAAATCACTGATCCACGCTCGTTTCCTGCTGCCTAGCGGGGCACATACACTTGCCTGTTTTATTAACTCTGGGGCCGACGTCAGTATCATGGACGAGAAGCTCGTCACCCAGCTGAAGCTGGACCGAGTTCCCCTGCCTCAGCCAATACCGGCCTGTGCCCTGGACGGCCATCTGCTCGGGACAGTCACTCACTAGACCACCCCAGTTCACATGCTGATTTCCAGCAACCACCACGAGACACTGCAGTTCCACATCCTTCCGTCGCCCCTGCAGCCCTTGGTCCTGGGTCACGCCTGGCTCCTCCGCCGCAACCCCTACATCGATTGGTCTACAGAGGTCATCCTGGGTTGGAGCCCCTCGTGTCCCCAGATCTGTCTCAAGCAAGCCGATGTGCCCCAGCCTTCGTCAGTCTCCAGTTCTGCTCCTGACCTGTCTTCAGTGCCGGCTGAATACCATGATTTCCAGGAGGTGTTCAGCATGACCAAGGCGACATCTCAGCCACCTCATAGACCCTACGACTGCGCCATTGACCTGCACCCTGGTACTTCTCCTCCCAAGGGGCGCCTGTTCTCTCTGTCAGCCCCGGAGCGGAAAGCCATGGAAAGGTACATCAACGACTCCCTGGCTGCTGGTATCATTTGCCCGTCTTCGTCACCTGCTGGGGCTGGTTCCTTCTTTGTGGGTAAGAAGGACAAGTCACTGAGGCCCTGTATTGACTACCGGGGTCTCAATTACATCACAGTGAAGAACCGATACCCTCTTCCCCTCATCTCGTCTGCTTTTGAACCACTCCAAGGGGCTACCATTTTCACTAAGCTCGACCTGCGCAACGCCTACCACTTGGTCCGGATTCGTGAGGGGGACGAGTGGAAGACAGCCTTCAACACCCCCACAGCACATTATGAGTACCTTGTCATGCCTTTCGGTTTGACTAACACCCCAGCTGTGTTTCAGGCCCTGGTCAATGACGTACTAAGAGACTTGTTGAATAAATATGTTTTTGTCTATTTAGATGACATCTTGATCTTCTCCCAGTCCCATGAAGTGCACATCCACCATGTCCAGACCATCCTCCAGGGCCTTCTCGAGAACTCTCTGTTTGTCAAGGCTGAGAAGTGTGAGTTTCACGCTGCCTCTGTGACGTTCCTTGGCTCCATCATCGGCCCGGGAACCATACAGATGGACCCAGAAAAGGTGTCTGCTATCACCACCTGGCCCGTCCCGGAGAGCTCCACTCACTGCGCTGACGTCATCGAAGGTCCCATTCCGGTGGTCTCCAGTAGCTGAGGCGGCCTTCAGGGAGCTAAAGGTTAGGTTTACCTCTGCTCCCATCCTCCAGGTTCCAGATCGGCAGTTTGTGGTGGAGGTCGATGCATCAGGAGTGGGGGTTGGAGTTGTCCTATCCTAGCATGCTGCAGCCGACCGGAAGCTCCATCCCTGCGCCGCCTTCTCTCGTAGACTCCCCCCCGCGGAGCGGAACTACGACATTGCGAACCAGGAACTCCTCACGGTGAAGTTGGCCTTGGAGGAGTGGTGACACTGGCTCGAGGGGACTGAGCTTCCTTTTCTTGTATGGACTGATCACAAGAACCTGGAATACATTCGCACAGCCAAGCGACTCATCTCCAGGCAAGCCAGATGGTCACTCTCTTCTTTACAAGGTTTAACTTCACCCTTTCCTATCGTCCTGGTTCCCGCAATGTCAAGCCTGATGCCCTTTCCAGACATTTCCTGGATGAAGAGGGTCTTTCTCCGGGGTCCGACCCCATCCTCCCACCTTCAGTTCGTTACACCAGCGTTTGTTTTGTTTGAGGAAACTGTCTTATTTTAACATTGACAAATCCATGATGACCTTATTTTATCATGCTATTATTAAATCAATTAGATTTTTTTCTATGGTTTGGTAACCTATCTTTGCAGAACAGAAACTCTATCAGATTGTCAAATGGGCTTAGGCTCATAGGTTAGTCACAGTGGAATATAACGTCCTTGCATACCAGACAGTTACAGCGGATTACTAGCTCAATTTTAAATGGTGACTTTGCAGTGAATTCCACCTTCTTCCCGCTGGATGGAGGTTTATGTTACAAAGATGTAGGACAAAGCGGATTAAAAATAGCTTTGTTTCAGCAGCCATCACTCAGATGAATAAGATATAGCAACATTGCACATTCCTGTGTTTTTTATATATTTATCTTAAATATTAATCTTTTATATATTTCTCTCATGTATCTTTGTGTTCTGATTTTTCTCTAAATCCTGAGGATGAAGCCTGATGATTTTTATCATGTTTGTCTGTCTTTGTGCTGTCTGTACAATATTGTGTTTTAAAAGGGATGTCATATTTTCTTTTATTTGCAAAACAAATCTACCTACCCTCTCCGGGAACCATCACCTTATCGTGGTGGAGAGGTTTGTGTGTCCCTATGAACCTGGGGGCTGTGTTGTCTGGAACCTTGTGTTCCTGGTAGGGTCTCCCATGGCAAATTGGTCTCGGGCGAGGGGCTGGACAAAGAATGGTTCAAAAACCCTCATGGATAGAACTATAAGAGAGGATGATACCCGGCCCGGAGGAAGCCCGGGGTCCCCTTCTGGAGCCAGGCCCAGGAGGAGGACCCGTCAGCGAGCACCTGGTGGCCGGGCTTGCCACGGAGCCCGGCCGGGCATAGCCCGAAAAAGCAACGTGGACAACACCAACATCTCTCCTTCTCCGTCCCGTGGGCTCACCACCCGCGGGAAAAACCAAGGGGGTCGGGCGTGCTGCCAGAAAGGTGGCAGTGAAGGCAGAGGTTTTCGACGGATCGGACCCGGGTGGCAGAGGCTGGCTTTGGGGACGTGGAACGTCACCTCTCTGGGAGGGAAGGAGCCGGAGCTTGTGCGGGAGGTGGAGCGCTACCAGCTGGATCTGGTGGGGCTTACCTCTACGCACAGCCTCGGCTCTGGAACCTCACTTCTGGATAGGGGTTGGACTCTATTCTTCTCTGGAGCTCCCCAGGGTGAGAGGCGTAAGGCTGGTGTGGGGATACTCACAAGTCCCCGGCTAAGTGCCTCTATGTTGGAGTTCACCCCAGTGGACGAGAGGGTCGCCTCCCTACGCCTGCGGGTCATGGGGGGGAAAACTCTGACTGTTGTCTTTGCCTATGCACCGAACAGCAGTTTGGAGTATTCGGCCTTTTTGGAGACCCTGGATGGAGCCTTGTATGGGGCTCCTGAGGGAGACTCTGTAGTCTTGCTGGGGGACTTCAACGCACATGTGGGCAATGATGGAGACACTTGGAGAGGTGTGATTGGGAGGAACGGCCTCCCTGATCTGATCTGAACCTGAGGGGTGGCTTGTTATTGGACTTCTGTGCTAGTCATGGAATGGCCATAACAAATACCATGTTCGAACATAAGGATGCTCATAAGTGTACCTGGTACCAGAGCACCCTAGGCAGAAGGTCGAGGTCAAGGTCTTAGGTGCCTCAAGGGGCGGTAACCCTCGAACATCCTGGTGGACACCGGTGGTCAGGGGAGCCGTCCGATTGAAGAAGGAGGCCTTCCGGGACATGCTATCCCGGGAGACTCCGGAGGCAGTTGCAAGGTACCGACAGGCCCGAAGGACTGCAGCCTCGGCCGTGGCAGAGGCAAAGCAGCGGGTGTGGGAGGAGTTCGGAGAAACCATGGAGAAGGACTTTCGGCTGGCACCAAAGCGGTTCTGGAAGACCATCCGACACCTCAGGAGGGGAAAGCAGGGAACCATTCAAGCTGTATACAGTAAGGATGGGACGTTGTTGACCTCAACTGACAAGGTGATTGGGAGGTGGAAAGAACACTTTGAGGAACTCCTGAACCCAACAAACCCACCCTCTATAGTAGAGACAGAGCTGGAGGATGATGGGGGATCAGCATCAATCTCCCTGGTGGAGGTCACTGAGGTAGTCAAACAACTCCACAGTGGCAAAGCCCCAGGGGTGGATGAGATCCGCCCAGAAATGCTGAAGGCTCTCGGTGTTGAGGGACTGTCATGGATGACGCGTCTTATCAACATTGCGTGGAAGTCGGGGACAGTACCTAAGGAGTGGCAGACCGGGGTGGTGGTTCCCCTGTTCAAAAAGGGGACCGGAGAGTGTGTGCCAACTACAGAGGCATCACATTACTCAGCCTCCCGGGAAAGTATACTCCAGGGTGCTGGAAAGGAGGGTTCGACCGATAGTCGAACCTCGGATTGAGGAGGAACAATGCGGTTTCCGGCCTGGTCGTGGAACAACGGACCAGCTTTTTACCCTCGCGAGGATCTTTGAGGGGGCCTGGGAGTATGCCAATCCGGTCTACACGTGTTTTGTGGATTTGGAGAAGGCGTATGATCGGGTTCCCCGGGAGATACTGTGGCAGGTGCTGCGAGAGTATGGGGTGAGGGGGTCTCTACTCAGGGCCATCCAATCTCTGTACTTCCAAAGCGAGAGCTGTGTCCGGGTCTTCGGCAGTAAGTCGGACTCATTTCCGGTGAGGGTTGGCCTCCTCCAAGGCTGCGCTTTGTCACCTATCCTGCTTGTGGTATTCATGGACAGGATCTCATGGCGTAGCCGCGGGGGAGGGGGGCTGTGGGTTGGTGGGCAGAGGATTGCATCACTGCTTTTTGCAGATGATGTGGTCCTGATGGCATCATCGGTCTGCGACCTGCAGCACTCATTGGATCGGTTCACAGCCGAGTGTGAAGCGGCTGGGATGAGGATCAGCACCTCCAAATCTGAGGCCATGGTTCTCAGCAGGAAACCGATGGATTGTCTACTCCAAGTAGGGAATGAGTCTTTACCCCAAGTGAAGGAGTTCAAGTATCTCGGGGTCTTGTTCTCGAGTGAGGGGAAAATGGAACGAGAGATGGGCCGGAGAATTGGAGCAGCGGGTGCGGTGTTGCAGTCGCTTTATCGCACCGTTGTGACGAAGAGAGAGCTGAGCCAGAAGGCAAAGCTCTCAATCTACCGGTCTATCGTCGTTCCTACTCTCACCTATGGTCATGAAGGGTGGGTCATGACCGAAAGAACGAGATCGCGGATACAAGCGGCGGAAATGAGCTTCCTCCGGAGGGTGGCTGGCATCTCCCTTAGGGATAGGGTGAGAAGTTCAGCCATTCGTGATGGAGTAGAGCCGCTGCTTCTTTGCGTAGAAAGGAGCCAGTTGAGGTGGTTCCATCTAGTAAGGATGCCTCCCTAGGGAGGTGTTCCAGGCACGTCCAGCTGGGCGGAGGCCGCGGGCAGACCTAGGACCAGGTGGAGGGATTATATCTCCACACTGGCCTGGGAACGCCTTGGAATCCCCCAGTCAGAGCTGGTTAATGTGGCCCGGGAAAGGGAAGTTTGGGATGCCCTGCTGGAACTGCTACCTCCGCGACCCGACCCCGGACAAAGCGGATGAAGATGATGATGATGATGATGATGATGAAATCTACCTATGGGTACAAATAAAGTAAACCTGAACCTGAAACCTATTCACAGTCCGCAATTTTTTTTGCCAGCTTTCCTTGCTGCCTCTGGCAGCAGCACCTGTGTTGCTTTTAGCTTGGATAAAAAAAATGTCTTGTTCATATTTATAATTTGCTCACCTTGGGTAATATATGCGGCTCTGGGAGACTTGTCCATGTTTGCAATAGGCAATAGGTCATATGGTGCAATCACAGCCTCTTACGTGAATGCGCTCACAGATAAGGAAAACTTGGGTTGACTAAAGCCTGGTTTATAATCTGCGTTGGTCGGGGCAGTGTTGGATTTACTAATCCAGAATGTACAGAAAAAAACGTAGACGGAACATGGACACTCACCCTGCGTCTCATATTGTATACTACTAGTTTTTACTTTTAGTAGGTACTGCAGCTAACCCTAACCCCAGCAAAGTACATTTTGTTGCATTCAGTACACTGTAAGAAACCTACCGTGATATTCACAGTAAATAACTGGCAGCAATTGACAGGTTACTTACTGTAAAATACATCACAGTAAATAACTGGCAGCAACGAACAAGTTACTTACAGTAAAACAAATCACAGTAATTTACTAGCAAAAATTTGAAAGTTACTTACTGCAAAAAAAATCACATTAAATAACTGGCAGTAACTGTCAAGTAAGTTACCGTAAAACAAATCACAGTATTAGACTGGCAGTAATTAACAAGTAACTTACTGTAAAACAAATCACGTTACTTTTACTGTGTTTTTATTTATAGTAACAATCACACAACTGTAAAATAAAACACAGTTATTTTGAAGTATTGTATTTTTAATAACAGTATTTATGTTTTTACTATAAAATAAAAGACAGTAATTTTATAGTACTGGGTTTTTCATTATGGTTGTAGAATTGTAACTGTAAAATAAAATTATTTCTTTAAGAAGGTATATTTCGTGTTCAATATTCTGCTGTTCACATTTTCTTTTCTTTTTTTAACAGAATTTAAAAATTCTTGTCAGATTTTTTTAAGCTTCTACAATAACTGCAGAGACACAGCAAACAATACATGTTTCAACTATTTATTCTTAATTGTTGAACGGTAACAATTATAACTATGCTTAATGGGTGAGCATATCATGGATATACCACAAACATATTACCCTATAAAATTTGTCTTACATAGGATATCCCATGTACAATTCTCTTCCATGTCTTCTAAACTGTGCTAACTGACAAGCAGCTGAAATCTGTACACATTTAAAACATTAGCAACCATAAAACAATGGATATTAATATTAAAAAACAAGAGGATTGCATATTTAAATGCAGTGATGATAAATCAACACAAAAATATGACACCATTTCAAATGCCAAGACATTTTAGACATTCTGTAGTTGAACAGGCAGTGTTTGGCAAATACATTACTTTTCTTACATAAAAACACTTTGAATACAAACACCTAAATGCAGAAATGGAGGCAAACAACTTAATTCCTGTGAAACAAAGTCCATTCATCTAAGCTAAACATTTTGATTGTGGGTGTCGATAAACTAAGTCCTGTGACAGAGCTGGCATGTACTCTATTGGAAATTAACTCGATTTGAGGTGTACCTTAAAAAGTCACTTTAGCTGTATCCCAGCTCTATACTACATACTGATTCTTATCAGGTTTTTACTCTTTCGTGTGTTTACCAAGGAAAATTACAATTAAATATCAGATATTTAGAAAAACCTTATTGCGAACTGCAAAAACGGTATACTATAAATATTTAGTATTTAGTGCATACCTACATTAACAGTAGGTATATCTTATTAAATTTGGACCAAGCCTCTGCATCCGTAGAAGTTTTATAAAAGAACTTAGTTAACCTATATAACTTTTTCTAAAACTGAATTACGTCAACATCTTCATAACAGTGTTAAGAGACAAATCCACATGCACAGAGAGCCCACCCTATTCCACGGTTGAACAAAAGTGACTTAGCAGAGCAAAAATGTCTATGGCTCCTTGCCTCATAGGATCTTAGTGATTACATCACTATTCAGTTCATCAGTTCCACAGTGCTGTTCCACAGCTATATGAATAGCAGATCCCTGAAAAATAAACAATGATAGTAAATAATAAATCAAGTTTATAAAGTGTATGAAGGACAGGGATTTGGGAATATATTATGACTTGTGGTAGATCAACGACCCACATGTATGTTTTTAGAATTATAGCCTGGGACCAGATTGAAAACGTGATATCCGCTTTTTGCATTTCGCAATTTGGGATTTCATTCTTTGTTTTTGCTGCGCTATCAGTCTGGAGACGAGCCTATAGATGGGCTTTGTCAACAATACAAAAAAAGACCCATCCAATCAGCGTCCTAGAAAGGACAGGCATGTTTGGGGGCTGGTGTCTGAGTTGGCAATGAAAACGCAGCCAATTTAGAGTTTAGCGCGGAGACGAAATGAAAACAGAAGTTAGCGAAGCTTAAAATAACCAACCTCAGAAAAAAAGTATCACACTCTAAACAAGAAAACAGTGCAAACCATGGCTGCAGTCGGCAGGTGTCACATACATTAACCGTAATTGACAACATGCCAACATTTCTATCACCCGTTATTTTTATTAACGTGGGCAAATGTGGCACTCTGTAAAGCGTCGTGTTGACTGGTATTCTAATTGGTTGAATGATATCCAATAGTTATTGACTAACTTTGAGTAATGCCCCTCAATGACGCAGCTGAAAACGTCAACGGAAGCATCTCCAGACTGATAACGCAGCAGAAACAAAATACAGACACCCAAATCGCAAAATACAAAAGCAGAAATCACATTATCAATCTGGTCCCAGGCTAATGAAGTTATAGAGTTGAGAAAGAAAATAAAAATAATAAGCCTGTACCTACACTTATAAGCTACTCTACACAGAATGGGAATAGGAGAGAGATACAGTTTATGAATAAAACGATGTTGAATGTAGGGCTGCAACTAATGATTATTTGGATAATCGATTAATCTGTCAATTATTTCTTTGATTAATTGGTGAATCGGATAAAAACACAAACTAGAAAATGCATTTCCATGAGCAAATGCGGATGTGATGCGTCCAGTGTTTGGAGCGACCGCCTTAGCTCGCAGAACCTGCACCACAGCACAAGTGGACTGTGCTACAAACCCTGTTTGTTCACAGGGGTTTTTAAAACGTGTGTTGGGCGAGCGGCTCACCTACCCAGTTGTAAACATTTAGTGAGTTATTGTAAAGGAGAGTTAGGTTTCCTGCGCGTTTTTCTGTAAATAACTATTAGTAGCCTATTAGTATTCAAAAACAATTCCTGACTGATCATTAGTTTTGTTATTAGACCTTATTTATAATTTTTTGTTCATATATTGACACCTTAATTTTATAAAGGTTTATCCAGCCCTTAAATTACCTGTATTGCCCGTGCTTGTCTGTTGGGTGGGGCTTAGGATAGGGAGAGCTGCAGGAGGAGGGCTGTATTTTCAAATTCAGGCGTTTTTTTTGCCTTTTCCAGAAAACTGCCTACCCACCTTTAAAGGGGACCTATTAAACTTTTTGGGGTTTTCCCTTTCCTTTAGTATGATACATAGCTTTTTGTGCATGCAAAAAGGTCTGAAAAGCTACAAAGCCCATAGTCCATGCCAAAGTGAGCTACTCGCTCTCACAGAAAAACACTGCTCCTGAACTGCCTGAAATGCCAAGGTTGTAGTCCGGCGTTTTCTTCCGTAACTTGTATTCGTCAGTAAGTCACACATTTGCATAATGCCCACCTTGCGGCTAGTTTGGCATGCCCTTATACAGAGCCAGTCAGAGCGGAGGCCTGGAATTTTGTATAGTGGTTTTGCCATGTTGAGAAAACTCTGTTTTTGTCAGTGTGAAGGCAAATTCCCTTTGTTTGGCCAGCTAACCAATCAGAGCAGACTGGGCTCGTCGGGAGGGAGGACTTAAAGAGACAGGAGGTAAAACGGAGCGTTTCAGACAGAGGGTGAATAGAGGTGCTGCAGACCCAGGCAGTTTAGAAAAAATTTATTGTTTTAATATTGAACATTAAAATGCGTAAACCTATTCTAGTAGAACTCCTAGATAAAGGTATGAACCTGAAAATTTGCATAATAGGTCCCCTTTAATAATAATAGACCATTCAAGCTGAATCAGTGTTAATTAGCTTGCTAGATTAATGTTAACTATCCCTCCCCCGCTCATCTGCAGAGAAAAACCCTGCAAATGGATATAATATAGATAGATAGATAGAATAACTTTTTATTTTCTTAAATTGACGTACAGCCATCTCCGTGATAAAGCGTGCGACAACATAGACTCAAGGAATCGATAATGAAGTTAGTAGCCAACTAATTTTATAATCGATTTTTATCGATTCCATCGATTCGTTGTTGAAGCCGAATGTGGGATCTTGAGATCTCTGTACAAATGAATTAGTAGTGTGTTACTACCGCCAGAAGTATGCACTGTAGAGGTGTGCATCTTCACTGGTCTCACGATTCAATTACAATTCACCTGTCAACGATTAGAATGCACGATGCATCTCACAAGCATCCTCAATTTTCTATATTACTGCACTTGGCTACTTTTTCCTCAAATAATACTAGCAGGCAGTCAGATAAGTGTTTCCCCTACAATGCATTAAACCACTGCTGTTACCAAATTGTTGCCAAAGGCTCTACGTTTTTTGTTTTGATTTCGCCAACACAAGCCATCACAATTTGAATGTGAAGTTAATGTCATTCCCATGGAGTCTAATGTTACCTAGCTAAATAGCGTTATTCCAAGTTCCATTTGTATAACGTTACGGTCTGACATCAGGGTTCTGGGACTACTCGTAACTATAAACGTTTGTCTGCAGCTATGCCAATAGTTTGAGTTTTAATTGTCTAGGTTTTGAATATCTATCTGAGATATCTGCCTCTACACCAATACAATAAAGGTGAATGGAATTTAATTCATGCTGCCAATGCCATTAGAATTTATAAAAATTCAGACCTCACTGTCAACAATTCATATAAGGACTATTTCTTCAGTGGAAAGCAGTTCCAATGAAAACGGTCTCAGGTGTTTTCTGGATGGATTATCCACAGTATCAGGGACACAGTGAAAGAGGTTTTATGAGGCATCATGGAGACTAACATCTCAAAACTTGGACAAATAAAAACCAAACCTATCTTCATGGATAAATACCACTAGAGGGAACTCTTTAAAGGCCACGTTTTCAGAACCTCACCTCCATCTAGTTATTTTGCCAGTCAAACTCAGTGAAGTCCCTCATGAAGGAAATTACGCGTGGGGACATATATCTGATGTCTTCCGCTTAACAGTTCTTCCAGTTTTACGGCTTGTCTGGACCTTGGCACTACACTTGCTGGAGTCAGGATTAATCCTGACAGGGAACCTAATAGAAATGAAAACGGAAGTTAATATTTTGAATCACCGGGCCGGTTTGATGAGCACATCAGGTTTCTACAACAGGAGTCCTCTCAGGGCAGATCAACAAGTTTATAGAAAGATCACTCTTATTTGATAATTATAAGCAAACCTAGTATTTTAAAGATAGGATGAAATCATAAGGATATGAACTTTAAGAGCAAAATGTTTTTGGTCAAAGTGCCTCCCAATTGTTAAGACAAACATCACTTAGAGGCTGGTTGGAGTCTTGATCTTAAGAAGTCCTATTCTTGAACAGTATTGCCCTACAGCAGACAACTATCCACAATGTATATATTCTCCTCCACGTAATAACAGCAGTTTATGCATTTAATGGACATAAATTGATTGTCCATGTAAATCTTTTTTAACATTTCTCTTCTGTTGGTATGATTCTACGTGTTTTCATCTTGGGATCCAAATATATACATTCTTTCACCACCAAGAAATTTCATCATTCGTTTTTTTCCTAATATTGTAGTTTAATAGTTTGACTGACATATGTCACTACTAATTTGGACATGCTAACCTAACTGGTTTTAAACGCTTAAGAAGAAAGCCCTCCTAATTAGGGATGCACTGATTATAGATTTTGACGGTCTGAGGAAAAATATAGTCTGAGGAAATATCATGGTTTCATGATAATAATGCATATATTTTACATTTAACTCCTGTTATGTTTCAATGTTTAACCAATGAATAGTGTTTTGGCCAGCAATTGCCAGTGCTATATAAGTCACCTCAAAATTATGATATACATATTAAACCCCCTCAAAAAGTAATGTATTTGAAATTATTACCATGTCACTGACTATCATTACAGACTTGACCAAATATTTCAGTTTTTTGTCCATATAGGACAGGTTTCCCTTGATATTACATCACTCGTTTTTCATTACAAAGCACACAATTGGCACTAATTATTCATCAAACTGGCCATGATGGTCAAAATGTGCTTTTTTTTAAATTGCTGGCATGTTTTTGTGGGCGTGTGTGTGTGTGTGTGTGTGTGAGAGGGAGTGTGTGGGTGTGTGTTTTTTTCATAAAGAGCCTTTATGGTTACAAAACCATGACGTTTTAAAGTGCGGTTAATAGTGAAATCAGTTAATCGCTGCATCCCTACTCCTAATAATAAACTAATGCCACCTACATGCAAATTTTGTGATTTCACTCGGTCAATGCTACAAGCAAACTTTAAAAGGAGAAACGCAGGTAAAGTAAACGTAAAATAAGTGTGATGTACAATATGTATTGTGAGCAATACCCCTGAACAAACTCCAGCGTTGTGGCTGCTTCAACCTGATATTCCATATTGAACACATAGAAACTGGCAAATAAGACAGCCAATGCAGTTGTGAAATCTGGCATTGGAGGTGAATGTGGGATTATGACACAGCCTTCTATGGACAGCATCCACTTGCTTGCAGACCACACAGTGTCACCTACAATAATCAAACATAAAACAATTCAATTACAATATAGTAATGTCTGCAGACCCTCCTCACTTTTGTCCTGTGCGGAATTGAAAAGGGACCCCATGACATCTTTGAAATTGTACTTTATTTGGAAAGCAGAGCTGCCACAAGAGTCAAATGACTGTATTTTAATTGTATGTATCTTCAAAAGACTACTTTGATTGAGTGAGAGTTTTACCTAGCACAGCCTCGGGGTGAAGGGAGAACTGGGACTCTGCATCGGCAAGAGTTGTAGTTGCCTGTGAGTATCAGAATTTAGGTGAACAAAGGCCTAGAAAAACAAGTTTAGTTTAGTCTAGTTTTTACTTCTAATGTTTAAGGGCAATTTCCTTTTTATTCAGCCTGGTCTCAATATTATCACATGTCAATAATGTGCAGGCCAACAAGCAATATATTAAAAACAGGAATGCATATTTTAGGGCCCCTGGTTGGAATTTGATCACCCTTATATTGTACCTTCATCTGATAAACCAAAGATGGCATAGGTCTATGTGGTGCTCATTCTACAAAATTAAAAACCGGAATTGTGAGGAGGTCGAAATACTGCACTCTTGCCAGGGCCAAGTGTTCCCAACAAATAAGTAACTTTTACAACAGGAGTTCTAGGAGACAAATAGTGATAAAAGACTTACATCAGCAAGGAGAAAAAGGCTGTCGTCTGCCTCTTTGAAATGTGTCATCATGACCAGCATCGCTGCAAGACCATCGGTGCCCTCTCGGTCTTCCTTCAAGGCTTCTTTCAGAACAGCTTAACTTCTTTACTCCACTTCATCAGCTGACCTCTGAATGTAACCGGTGTAAAAGTCTCTAGTTTAGTCAGTGATGTTCTGCGTTGTGTTTAATGAAAGGACACTCAGGCTAGCATCTCTTTGGAAGTTATCTCTGTGTATTCTGACAACAATCAAAACCAAATAATGGGTCGATGTCGGGCCACAGTCAGCTCCCCTCCCCTATGGAGTACGATACTCAAAAAGCAAAAACAAGAGAGCCCGCAATAAGGCGAGAGCCCACATTTATAGAGAGTGACAAACAAAAATGACCCCAAGGCAACAACAACAATTAACTTCAGTTCCTCACATTGACTCCATAAAACTTATCAGGTAACTAGTTACAGGTTATTTTGTGTAATTATAACAAAAATACAATAACTGCAATATCCGTTACTACAGTTAAATTAACTCTGTTACATGAAGAACTCCAGGAGCCTGTTCCCCTTTTTGTCCAAGTCTTCATTCAGTCTTGTGTAGAGTTCAACAGCAGTGAGGGTGGTGAAGTGGGAAAGTAAGAACTTCCAAGACAGGAGAAATGGCCACTGCTTACTTCTGTCCAGAATGCTGGGTGATGGGTCGGCATTTATGTCCTCTCGTTTATTATATGTGATAGTCATTAAGTCCTTAACCCTCCCTCTCTCAGTTGCCCTTAGCTCCTCTTGACTGAATATATCCACCATCTCTTTCCTCTTTTCTTCAAGTGATGCTGATGTTTCCCCCTCTGGGTACTTCTGTGGCTGCCAACTAATACACCCATAACTGTCAATTCTAGCACATTTGGCAGCTGACGGCTGGTCAGCATCATTTGTCAAAGAGCATCTGGGCTTCCTCAGACGGGAGAGTGTGTTGCCTCTATTAACATACTCAATTCTGGTCTTGAACTGACTCAGTAAACTGAAGTATCCACATCCAATTATTTCTCCCTCCTCTGTTTTATCGAAAAAGCCACCTGGATACTTCTGGGTTATAGCTTTTGCTACAACTGTGCAGTCTTTGCGTGTCGGGTTCAATGAGTGTTCTGTCAGGGCATCGACAGTGTCGACGACCTTCTGCCTCTGGCCTCTCACCTCTTCATCATCGGCTCTTTTGAGAGAGGGCCTCGTTTTGTCCCATGGCACCTGGAACTTGTCCAACCAATTGCTCTTCTCACACGGAATGATTATTTGACTGGGGTAAGACAGTGCTGGTGGAAGCATCGGGTTCTGCCTCAGGTGAAGCGCAGGCCGACTGGGGACTTGTTTGATCTGCTTACAAATCAGTATAACCACAGAACAAAAAGTAGAGTTAATTTTCTTAATAGTGAGGAAATGTTTTGCCTAGATTTTGGAATGTCAATGGAATCATTAGGAAGATATAATCAACATATTCAACATTTACAAATAAATTAGATAGCTAAAAATGCAGCTAAACTGAAATGCTTACCACTTTTGAAGGAATTAATAATTTTTCTACACTGAATGGGTGTGAGCAGATGTCGAACGTCTTCCTCTTTAATGAACTGTAGATCATCTGGCCCTTCCACACCTAACTTGGACACCAACTCACCAACAACTGTTTCCAGTTTCTCTCTATCTAGATGTGGTAGCACAGTCTGAATGGCACTCTCAATGGAGCACATTATTTTGTCTTTCACCTGTAACACACAGAATGGTGCATGGCAATCAAGTGGAGACCAAACTGATTATAGACAGGCAATGGATAGTAATCTGCAAGACTATCCACGGTCACACTCTCATCCTGAGTGTCATTAGTGCTCTGTAGTAAGTGCACACTAAGATCCACAACAGGCACTGACTGATACTGCTCAACAACAAAATGCACACATGACTGACTGATCAGCATGAGCACAATTTTTCCAAACTTGTATCCCATGTCATTTTGGTGAACTACAACAGCCATGCCTCTTTTGTACAGTGTCCCTTTGAATGTGACAGAGGATGTTTCAATAGTGTCCTCTGGACAAAGGCCTTTGAGACTGACAGCCTTCTGAATGCCAATCTGGTATAGTTGGTCATCAAACTTTGTTGCTTCCCCTATTTGAAGCATTGGAGGAAATAAGCTGCCAGCATTAAATATGCTTGTAGCAACTGGTGTCTTTCAGCTAAAGTACTGCAGAGGTTTTTAAAGTTATGCAGTTTCCTTCCACACTGCTTAAAATAGCTAAGCTTGCTTTCAAAGCGCAATGTCCACAATCGAATAAGGGGACCAAAATGGATGATGAGGTCAGGGTAGTGGACAAGATAATGGTGTTTGGCTTTCAGTTGTTTTCCTGGGAATAAAGTGCTTCTTAGTTGGAGGTATTCCTCAATAAGAATCTTAAGATATGCTACTTGGTTGGTATGGATCTTCGGTGCACATATCAGATCAACAACCTCCTTTAGCTTTAGACACAACTGCCAAACATCATCTTCGAGTGGAGTTTTGATCCTGTCCCCAATCATTACAGGAAGGAGACACAAAAGGCACCGGTTTTGAGCTTTTACCCATCTGGTTTTGCCTCACATGGTTTGTTGTTAGCGTCACTGCCTTTGTATGGGAAGTGTGATATTATCCTGTTTAGCTGGCAATAAGTGAACTGTTTCTCGGCTGTCACTATGTGCTTTAGTGCAACAATGCAAAAAAAGATTAACAGAAATGCCTTCAAACAGGTCATGACCCAAACAGGGAGGGAGGCCTGGCTGACAAACATGATAATACTTCAGCTGATTAAAAACTGATTCAAACTTTACCCCATTGATCATTTCCTGCTTTAATGATGCCGGTGCCACACAGTTGTTATACATCTCTACAGATCTAAAAGGACCTGATTTTGTGGGTGTTCGGTGATAGGTTTCCCTGTCTATGAGGCAATACCTGCAAAAATATCTGCTTTTATGAAGTTTTCTGGAAAACCTCCTATGCAGTGTGACTCTAGATTGTCCCCAGTTTTAGCGATCACAGTACCCCTCACAATGTTCCCATCAGGACCATGAATTCCAATTTCTTCCATTTCCTTTAAGTCACCAACTGTAGCTGAAAATACCTTTTCTTGGCCAAAACATTTGAAGTCCTCCTCCCTGCACAACAACACTAATTGCATTGGATCAATGGAAGACCTGTTGTGTGTTGCGATCTCTGCTAATGTCATATACACAGCTAAAATCTTTAGTTTCTTTCTGCCAGATCCTAGAGGGTTAGCAACCTCAAATGAATCTTGATACAAGATTATGGATATTGAGGATGGTGATTCGTGTAACAATTTATTGTTTTGGATTATTTTACCATCTCTCAGGTCTTCCAGGACATCAGGAGTTGATGTGTCAGATTTTGCCTGGAGATTTTGCTCTCGAACTGAGGCCTGACTGAGTAATGCCTTTAATGGATCTTTAAAGGACACATACTGGCAAAATCTCTCTTTTCCATTAGCATCAATACCTAGGTAAATCGAGGTTGGCTAAACGTAATCAAATTTACTCTTGAAGAGAGTTTTTTGTGTTTGATCAGTTCTAAATACTCCCTCGTTGCACCTTTTCAGGAGGTCATTTTTTGAAAGATTATCAATGAGATCCCTAATATCATTTTCAGGCACATTTAACTTTGTTAAGTCTTCACGCAATTTACACAAAATATGGGTTGTACTGTACCTGTGCACCTCTTGGAACTCTCCAATTAGTTTCTGAATCACACTGGTTGGTAGCAGCAGTTTAGCCTACCTTTGAAGATAAAACAAGGCCAAGCTGTTCATAAAATCATTCTCATCAACTTGATTACTTGCATCATAATTTACTGTACATCATCCAACTCCTCAACTCCATCATTTACACTATCATTCCCACCATCCAAAACGGTTTGAGACGTTTGGGTCACTTGACTGTGTAATGAGCTAGCTGTGCTGACAGTGGCAGCAGTAGAGGTACAGGGAGATCTTATTTTATGTTTCCGGCTCATGTGTGAGGAGAAGGATGAACGGACATGAAAATACTTGGAACAGTTATCATAGGGGCAAGACACTTTTTTCCCATCTTTAATATGCAGCTGGAGATGCTCACATAAAGTTGAAATATGTACTGAGACAAAGCTACAGCCCTCTATTTTGCTAAAACATCTCCTTCCGTATGCGTTTGAAGCACTGGTTTAACTGTGTGCCTATGGAATCGGTACATATCCTTTTGAAGTGCACCCACCATCACAAAAGCAGCAGGGCATTTTGCATATCCACACTGAAATCTAATGTTGGCGAGATTTCTGTGAATTTTAACATGCCAAATGAATGCAGAAATCGAGGCTGTACTAAACTTACAAACCTTACACGTGTAAGACATTTTTGATAGCTAATTGAGATAGCAATCCTCGGTTAGCTTAAGAGCTAACCTGGAAGGAGTCGCTTTTGCTCTCGCTTTCTCACTAAGTGGGCTGATATCGGGCTGTAAACTTTGGCTACTGTTACAAGAATAAACTAAACTAAGTTGTATTTAGTTAGTGTTAAGTTTTACCCTCACATAACAGAGTTCTTTGTTGGCAAGGAAGATCACTTGGACACGTGGTCTCGCACACGAGGAAACAAACACATATTAGTTTTATTCTAATTTATTCCAAACCTTAATGTCACACATATTAATGCTAAATAAATCATTTAACATAATGTGGGCGCATATTCAATTAATTACCTTACAGATATCGTCACAAGTGTGTCGATACCGGAGAATGCAGCATAGCGGCCGCGTCAGCATGGATTCTAACTTTCTTCCCCCCTCCTCCCTCTCTTATATTTTAGCCGCGCGCCCAGTGGTATCCCGTGAGCCAGATGGTGAGACTCACCTCTCCCCCCTGTATTTCCTGTTATTCAGTTTCCGGTTTGCCCCCTTTTGCACTCAACTCAGCATTAGCGTTTATGATTATTCTCACAATTCCCCCTTTTGATCTCTGCTCCCAGAGATCAATACTCCGCCTCATCGTCACTGGACTCCTGGTCTTGGGGGCTAGAGAGGAGGGGGTGCTGAGGAAGTAGGGGGTGGTTTTTCTAAGGTGGCATTAATGAGCCTGACCATGAGCGCCCTAATACACGGTATACAACAGCAGCCACATGTCTCCAGTATTGCTACAATCACAACAATTGACTCTTTCATGGACAAAATGAGGGTTTTCCACTGACCAAAGGTTCTGTTTATCTAATCAGTTAGGGGGTTGTCTATTCCGGAATGTTCATACATGGTCTCAGACAGGGTCCTCAGACCCTCCAAGGCCCTGGTAACTGCCCTGTCCGGTGCGGTATTATTGGGGATGAAGGTACAACACAGGTCACCAAACATGGCACAGACACCCCCTTTTTCGGAAGTTGGAACCCCGTGTTGCTCCCCTTCCCATAATCAATTTCTATTCCCCCATGCTGTGCCACACAGGCATCTTTGGAACTGGTCAGTGGAGCCGCCTCTGTTCCTTTAAGCAAACATAATATCATCAACCACAACATTGTTTACACATATGGCAAATATCATTTCTAATAAAATACGTGAATGTGATGTGTTTTGTGTATGGGTTGTGTGGGGCTTTCTTGTAGACTACTTCTTCTTTGTGGCGGGGTAGAACCTTTTTCCCGCAGCTCTGGACCTTCTTGTAGCTACTTCTTTCCGGGGAATGGAGTGTGTGTGTGGGTGTATGTCTTCACTATCAGGGGTAGACTACCCTTCTAGCAGTGCGGTGGACCGGGGGATTATTCTGCCCCCTTCTTCAGGTCTGACCGTGTTTCTCCCAGGGTGCGGGTCGGCTCTAGGGCCGCTGCACACTGTCTCCAGTGATACCAAGAGTCTCCTTTTCCTTTCATGCTCGGTCCGCTCAACCACCTCGTAGGGACCTGTCCACCTGGGCTCCGTCCACTACCTTTGGATGACCTTCAGGAGGACCCACTTGGCCTGTGGTAACGGTTCTCCTGCACAGATTCCCCACTCTCTGGACTCCAGAACCTGTTTTGAAACACTTAACACAAGAGCTCGAAGCTGGTTATATTATGATTCTGGTGTTAAATCTCTCCTTGGAACTTACCCCTCTGTGGTTTGACGGGCCGAGGATTGTAATGGGTGCACACGACAGTCCCTTACATGCTGTCGGGTCATTTCGGGGAGGTACGGGTGCCACCAGTGACATAGGTTCCTGTTCATCTGAAATGGTCCTATGAGTCCTACACCTTGTGCCTCAGCCAGCACCTTACTTACCATTCCCGTAGGGAGGGCGGGTCTCCCTTGGGGACCTCTCCATATTCCATCCACTTTACTCCCCCCTCCACTTCCACATGGTCCTAACCTCCGGGGAGTCTTTACCTTGCTCTTCCATGATGAGCGCCATTGTCATGGTAGGAGCCAGTTCCTGTTCTACACTCACCATTACCCTGCTTGGGTACATAGCTACAGAGCTTACATAGCCTGCTGCCTTTTTTATTTTATTTATTTATTTATTTATTGTCAGCTTTGTCATGTCCCCTGGCCACTTCCCTTTCGCACTTGGGTGGTAAACCATCTCTCATGTTGTCCGCCATGTTCACACCTTCGTGAGTAAAAAGCAAATTTGGGGCTGATAAAATTTTGTTCAACCTATTCTGTCTGAGCGAGGTGAGGGTGAACTGAGCTGAATTCACATACGCAATCACTGTGTGGGTTGTTAAAATGTGTAGTGGATCAGTTTGGCTACCCCAGCTGCATGTTGTGTACACGGTGGATGTCTTTGTTCCATGGCGTCTAATGTGATGCTGGCGTACATCAACCCTTTCCTCCCTCCCCCTTTTTTCTGGAACAGGATCCCATTGACCACGGAGCCTGTTTCAGAAACATCAAGAAGGAATGGGGAGGCGTAGTCAGGCAAAGCCAGATCCGTGGATTGGGTGAGGAGTTGTTTCAAGTACTGCCCACGTCTGTAGGTCCCTTGGACCAAAAGAAGAAAGGAAAACGGCCCAAAATGGCAGCCACATCATGCGTTCGGGAAACGCTGCAGTGTTCTGTGGTGTGTATTTTGTAAGAGTTGCAGGAGGGGGAAAACTGGACATCCGGCAGCTGTGTCATCTGCCAATCGGCGGCAGTGACCGCACGTTCTACCCTGGGGCCGAACTCCTTAGCCTGGTGGGCCGGATGAAGAGCCAGGGAGATGTGTGGAGCAGACTCCTCAGACATCTTCCAAAGCGTTGGGGCTCAGATGGGTACGTGATGCCCCCTTTCGGGAACCACTATAATAGGTCCCGAGGTGACGGGCCATTTAGCGCCCTCCAATTGGGTTTAGAAACGTGCCTCATAGGTCGTATCTCGTGAGAGGTCATAGTAAAGGGTAAGATGGAGGGGGTCAAGAGGTGGAACATAGGGTCCCAGCAGCATGATCCAGGGCTTCCAGGCAAGGAACCGGGAAAACACCCCATCGTCTTGCGGTGACTCTGACTCAACCAGGCCCCAGTAGATATCAGCCCATTGGGAGGTATCGCGGGCTAAAAGCCACTGACCATTCCCGCTGCCAGCCGTACACGGCAACACCTGTCCATCAGGCAAGGTAACACACAGACCAGTAGGACTGCACATGATTGAAAGGCAGTGTCTGTCCTACCCCAGAGAAACCCACGGCATCTATCCGGCGGGTGGACATATATTGGGCCGGTAGTGGTGTCGTCATGGTAGAATGGGTGGCTCCAGTATCAACTAAGAATGACCACTCCTGATTCAAAACCATGACGTTGAGGAGAGGTTCTGCCGAAGCCTCTCCTGGGTGACTCTGTGGGGGGTGTCATGCGTGATGCTCCTGGTCCCAGCCCACTACCCGGTCCCAGCCCCCTTGGAGGTACTGGCCGTGTGGAGCTACTTCGGGGTTAGGAGCGGTAGCCTTGCTGCCGGCACGTGAGGTGTCTGTTTGCTCAGGGCAATCTCTGGCCCAGTGGTCAGCAGCCCCACAGACGAAGCATGCTCCACGGCCCTGCCATCCTCCCCTTCCTCTGCTACTCCCCCTTCCCCTGCCTCCACCTCCCTGGTTAGATCTCTGGGGCCTCCACTGCTGAGGTGGAGGTTTGGTATCCGACCTAGGAGCCTGTTGGGACATTTGTCTGGCCTGCTTACTTCGGTTAGCCTTCTGTCTGTGTTCCCCCAACTGCAATTTCAGTTATTGTTTTTGTAGCCAGTGGCCCTAGCGGGGAGGAGGAGGTGGGCGGCTATCCCTTCTGTTTTGCTAGTACTTTTGCCTGTTGTTGGGTGGCGGTCAGCTGTTGGGCCTGCTGCTAGCTGACAGTCTGCCTCTCACTATCTTGTCTTTTCTGTAGGTCTGACGATGCAGCTGTGCAGTCCTTATATGGGGATACTGTGAGCGTGGCGTCTGTTATGTCTACCTGTATACTGGGGCCTTGTTATCCTGCTAATGGGTACATGCCTTTCGGGGGAGAATTTTTTATAACATTATATAGATATATTAGAGGAGTAAGAAAATGTATGGTGGAAGAACAGAACAGTCGGAATGGGGGAGGGGGTAGGAATGGGAGGGGTAAGGTGTGGATTGGGAGTAACTGGGGGAGGGGTGGTGGCCAGGGGAGGTGACAATTCCTCCTTTTGTCTCTTTATTTATTTATTTTTTCGCTCTAATCTGCAACAATGGCCTATAGGATAGATCCCTTTACATATTACAGCTAGTTTTCTCCACCTCCTTCTGTCTTTCTCCCTGCTCTCCTCATCGCTCCATATGCTACATCTCTGTCCCGCCTCTGCGGCCGCATTTCTTAACTTACTATTTTGCCTTTCTTTGTCCCACAGCATAGTAACCAAAGGCTCTACCCTGTGGCCTTTACCCTCATTAATCACTTCCTCTACACACGCAGTCAACTTCTTCAATACTTTCTCTTTCTCTCCCGTCGCTGTTACAGCCCTTTCCAGCTTCTCCTTCTGTAACATTAACGTGAGATACGGTCCCGGACCCCACCCACTATCATTTAACTCTCGGTCAAATTCACCTTCCATTTCAACACACACGCTCAAACACACAAATACACTTAACACAACAAACAATGCACAACACAGCAAGCAAAACACAACATAACAACCAAAATTTAACACTACACTTGAAACACAGTTACAATTACAACTCAGCAAGCTTCCATAGCTTCTGATGGGCCCCGGGCCCGAATTTATTTGGGGTATCTCACATCCCAGGAAATTACTCCAAGCTAATCCCACAATTCGTCAACTATGGGGAGGGGACGCCACTTCCTTGATGTTCTGCCTGTCGTTCACTGTCACGGTCCTACGCCCGTGGAATAGACAGCCCAGAACGTGAACCCAGTTCACCTTACAGATGCTATCGTCCTCTCTGATTATTGATTATTAAATGAGACAGTACACCCACCACAATCAATCTCCAGGTGTAGAGGCACATACCCATACAAGTCGTGCACGGATTTATTCCGCTAACCACATCAGCTGTAGTTATTATCATCCCCTCTGAATTGTCTCTGTGAAACGGCGTTCACTTCACAATCACAGGTTTAGGGGAACACGTCCTGCATGTCATGCACAGACATATAGTCCGTCAATAACACCCGAGTCGGACCACTGTCCGTCTATTTACAAACACAATAAAATTCCTTTTTACAACTAAATTCCTATTTCCCCTCTGAATTGTTTCATGAAACAGCGTTCACGCCACCATTAACAGGTTTAGGGGAACTCACATACAATGCAACAATATTACCGACAATAATTTTACTGTGTCATACTATTTTTAGGACGCACATTTCCCCACAACAGTGGTATTCTTGATTTGGTTTATGCCCAATATGCAGATTCGTTTTAACAGGCTCTGCTCACCGTTTAAAATTTTCGAGAGCTCTCTTTGAATACCATCGCTGTAGTTCAATATGGTCTTTTATTCGGATTACCTGGATCTTCCTTTAATCCATCCCAGCGGAGCCTCCAATTTGTTAAGTTTTACCCTCACATAACAGAGTTCTTTGTTGGCAAGGAAGATCACTTGGACACGTGGTCTCGCACACGAGGAAACAAACACATATTAGTTTTATTCTAATTTATTCCAAACCTTAATGTCACACATATTAATGCTAAATAAATCATTTAACATAATGTGGGCGCATATTCAATTAATTACCTTACAGATATCGTCACAAGTGTGTCGATACCGGAGAATGCAGCATAGCGGGCGCGTCAGCATGGATTCTAACTTTCTTCCCCCCTCCTCCCTCTCTTATATTCTAGCCGCGCGCCCAGTGGTATCCCGTGAGCCAGATGGTGAGACTCACCTCTCCCCCCTGTATTTCCTGTTATTCAGTTTCCGGTTTGCCCCCTTTTGCACTCAACTCAGCATTAGCGTTTATGATTATTCTCACATTAGTCAATAGAAAACATTTCGTTTAAGACACTTACAGGCAATGATGCGTTCTGTGCTGCTCCACTCCTTGAACATGTGCCTCACTTCTCTTTCACGTCGCAAAAAGTGCTTTGAAGTCCCAACGCTGAAGTTGTTGCAGTTTAGAACTTTGGCGCCTAAATGAACATAGTGACTGACATGGCGTCTTATTCTTCTATGTTTTCTTCTGTAGTTCTGGAAGACCAGATACCTTGAGCAGGCTTTTCATTAGGGGTCGAAGCAGAGAAGCTGTTCGGACCCATTTTGTTTTTGTTAGTATTATTAGGGGTCTATGCAGTTAAACTATTGTATTTGCTGGCTTACATTATTGTTATTTTTCCCAAATTTGTAATAATTTGTAAATTCCCATGTGATGGAATGTCATAGACAGATGTAACTTTGGATTTTGTGAAAAACAATCAAACCCCAATTCCTCCTAGAACGTTTAACACATCCTCACAAAATTTGGTATGCTGCATCTATTTGAATAGAACTTAGAAATGGTTGAAGGAACCATCTCTACCTTAAACAACATGGTCACCATAGGCCAATGAAATTGAAAGTGTGGGTGTCTTCAAACTACAAAGCAAATAAAACTGTCAAAGATGGAGCTATGGAGCTAAAAATGGCTTGGATCATTCATGCCACTACAAAGGGTCAGCCATGTTTGGTCGAAATGGGGCGCTGTATAAACCATCCATCCATCCATCCATCTATTCTCTGCCGCTTATCTGTGACCGGGTCGTGGTGGCAACAGGCTAAGCAGGGTAGTCCAGATGTCCTGCTCCCCAGCAACGTTTTCCAGCTCCTTCTGGGGGATCAAGAGGGGTTCCCAGATCAGATGAGATATATAATCTCTCCAGCGTGTTCTGGGTCTACCCTGGGGTCTCCTACCAGTAGGGCGTGCCCGGAAAACCTCCAAAGGAAGGCGCCCAGGAGGCATCCTAATCAGATGCCCAAACCACCTCATCTGGCTCCTTTCGATGTGAAGGAGCAGCGGCTCTACTCCGAGCTCCCTCCGGATGACCGAGCTCCTTACCCTATCTCTAAGGCTGAGCCCTGCCACCCTATGGAGGAAACTCATTTCAGCCGCTTGTAATCGTGACCTCATTCTTTCGGTCACTTCCCAAACCCCATGACCATAGGTGAGGGTTGAAAAGTAGACCGACTGGTAAATTACGAGCTCGCCTTTCGGCTCAGATCCTTCTTCACCACGACGGTCTGATACAACACCCACATTACTGCTGACGCTGCACCAATACGTCTGTCAACCTCACGTTCCATTTTACCATCACTCATGAACAAGACCCTGAGATAATTGAACTCCCTCGCTTGGGGTAGCAACTCACTCCCAACCCGGAGAGAGCGTTCCGCCGTTTTCCGGCAGAGAACCATTGCCTCTGACTTGGAGGTGTTGACTCTCACACTCGGCTGCAAATCGCTCAAATGCGTGCTGAAGGTCATGGCCTGAAGAAGCCAACAGAACCACATCATCTGCAAAAAGCAGAGAAGCATTTCTGAGATCCCCAAACCGGACACACTCCTGCCCCCGGCTATGCCTTGAGATTCTTTCCATGAAAATCATGAACAGAACCGGTGACAAGGGGCAGCCCTGGTGGAGTCCAACACCAACAGTAAACGTGTTTGATTTTGTGCCAAGAACACGGCCACAGCTCTCCTGACTTCCACGCGACACTGAAGGGGCATGTCAACCAAGACCGCCCAACAATGTCCAGAGCCTTTTGCATCATGGGGCGAATCTCATCCACACCCGGTGCCTTGCCACTGAGGAGCTTTGTAACTACCTCCGTGACCTCTACCAGGGATATGGGTGAGGCTTCCCCCGAGTCTTCGAACTCTACCCCCTCCACAGAGGACGGGTTGGTTCCTAAAACTGCTCCTTCCATCGCCCGACAATATCCCCAGTCTGGGTAAGCAGGTCTCCTCCCCTGCTCAACAGAGCCTGGGCCAAGCCTTGCTTTTCCTTCTTTTGCCAGAACGTCCTTGAAGCCAAACAACAGTCCTTCTCCATAGCCTCCCCGAACTCCTTCCACCCCCGGGTTTTTGCTGCTGTGACCACCGAAGCTGCAGCCCTTCAGGTTGCCCGGTACCTGTCTGCTGCTTCAGGAGACGCCTGGGCCAACCAAGCCCGAAAGGCCTCCTCTTCAACCTGATGGCCTCCTTCATCGCTGGTGTCCTGGGTTGCCGCCCTGACAGGCACCGATGACCTTCTGACCACAACTCCCAGCAGCTGCTCACACATTGGAGGTTTTGAACATGGCCCACTCGGATTCCATGTTCCCAACCTCCCACTGGGATGCCCGAGAAGTTTTTCTGGAGGTGGGAGTTAAAGATCTCATGGACAGGGGCCTCAGGCAGATATTCCCAATTCACCCTCACTACACGTATGGGTTTCCCGGGTCTGTCTGGAAGCCTCCGCCGCCATCTGATCCAACTTACCACCAGCTGGTGATCAGTTGACAGCTCAGCTCCTCTCTTTACCAGAGTGTCCAAGACATATGGCCGCAGAATTAACGATACGACCACAAAGTCGATCATCGATCTGCGGCCTAGGGTGTTCTGGTAGCAAGTATACTTATAAACCTCCCTATGCTCCAACATGGTGTTTGTTATAACAATCCATGACTAGCACAGAAGTCCAGCAACAAAGCACCACTCAGGTTCAGATTGGGCAGGCCATTCCACCCCAATCACCCCCCTCCAGGTTTCTCCATCGTCACCCATGTGAGCGTTGAAGTCCCCCCGCTGTATCAACCACAGAACAAATTTTCTATGTTCAATGGGATTATGGCAGCCATCTTGTTCAAGATACAGACTTTTCATAAAGTGTTATCATTGGTCAATGTCTACAGATACTGCTTACCAATTTGCATGAAGATTGGTAGAATGATCTAGGACGAGTTTGATTTTGAGTGTTAGGTGAGAAGTGGTAATACCAGAAGCAGCCACCGGGGAAATGTTCAAAACTTTAGCAATGTGTGTGTCAATTGCTAGGACAAATACATCGACAGATATAACTTTGCATGAGCATTGACACCCATATGTCCCACCCCCTGCTATACAAGTGCCCTACCTATTGACCCAAAAGGGGCGCTATACAAGGCAACCAAAATTAAAAACTTGAAAAAGCCACACCCCGCCCATGTCATATTTTCACCTAAAACTTGGTATACAGGTGCATGTCATCACGAAGAACAAATCTGCCTCTAGAACCCATAAAGTCCGCCATGATGGATTTTCTGCCATTTAGGATTTGTGAAACCATTCAACCGTTACTTTAAGCAATAACGTTTGGGACAATCATATATTTAGTTTCAGAGAAACATACTTATTCATGGTTTGGCACACGTTACATATTTTTACCTTAAATCCAAAAATGCACTGCTATTAGAACAACAATGTCTGGCTATGTCGTGACGAGCCGTATTTACTGATTGGTCACTTCTTGCGGGATGCTATGTGTGCAAGCTCATCATCTTGGGAAGGTCTACCTTGAGCTCCGGTGACGAGGGGGGTTTAATACAACAATGAAAAAAACATATTTTCTCAACATTTCAACGTTTATCAATCACATTTCGACTTTTTCCTCAACATTTTATTTTGATATTCTCTAAATATTATGTAGACTTTATTCTCAACATTTCGTTTTTATTCTCGGCATTTCAGGTCTAGTCCAAAACCTCCTCAGTGGCAAGGCGCCAGGTGTCGTTACTGTGATTTTTTACAGTATATTGTCGATTACTGTGATTTTCTACAGTACTTTGTCGGCTATTGTGATTTCTTACAGTACACTCTTTGTTATTGTAATCTTATAAAGTGCTTTTGTAATTATTGTGATTTTCTACAGTACATTGTCGACTGCTGTAATTTCTTACAGTACACAATTGTTTGCTGTGATTTTATCAAGTACATTAGCGATTACTGTGATTTTCTACATTAATATTTTTGGCTACTGCGTTTTTCGCAGTACAGAATTGGTTACTGTGATCTTATAAAGTACAGTAGCGGTTACTGTGATTTTCTACAGGGCGTTATCGGATAATCTAATTTCCCCCAGTACACAATTGGTTACTGAGATCTTGTAAAGTACATATGCGGTTACTGTGATTTTCCACAGGGAATTATCGGTTACAGCAATTTTGCACAGTACATTATTGGTTAATGGGAACATCTACAGTACATCGTAGGTGACAGCGATCTTCTACAGTATATTGACAATTACTGTGATTTTCTACAGTACATTGTTGATTACTGATTTACTACAGCACATTGTTGATTACTGTGATTTTCTACAGTACATCATAGGTGACTGTTCCTATACAATACATTTTTGACTACTGGGATTTTCTACAGTTCATTGTTGATTAGTGTGATTTTCTACTGTACATGTTTGATAACTGTGATCTTCTACAGTAAGTCTTGACTGCTGTAATTTAACACAGTGTTAATGCAATCTATTGTATAACGTGTTTTTGAACCAAGGCGTTAATCATTGTAAGTTTAACGACCCTTTAGCTGAATATAGTTTCCTAGAGGTCACTGTTCTAACCTCTAGGCTAGATATAGTATTCCAACCTTGAAGCTGCATTCCTCTAACTTCACTACACCTGTTGCAGCCTGGAAAAGGCAAGGCTGGCATTCTATGGATGTAGATATAAGACAGCAGACTTCAGCTTTTAGGCATCATTCTCCTTCGGACAGCGTCTTACACGTTGTGTGAGTATGATCCTTCTGCAAATGCACTTTGTCGTTTGCAGAAGCACTATCTTGGTAAAATACTTGTATCAAACTTTATTATCTGGTTAACTCGTGTTTACGAGTTTGTTGTACAACAATATAGTATTTGATCTCAACCATTTTTGTGTCCGTGTCTTATTGTGTTCTATTTTACTTATGTTCGTAAGTGTGTAAAGATTGGATCCACGCCAACAGTACATAACTAATTGCTGTAATATTTCATTGTAGCTACTTCCTTATTGTGACTTCAACAGTAACTCATTCACTACTATGATTTTCTATTGAATACACGGTTTTCTGCTGTTAAATAATATACAGTACTTAATTGTGCATAAACACAGTAAATTACTGTGGATTTCACAAGCATTTTTACAGTGTAGGCACACAACTGTGTTACGGCCACCTATGTATTTTGTGTCCATATTGTGTAACGGCCACCCATGTATTTTGTGTCCGTATTGTGTAACGGCCACCTATGTATTTTGTGTCCGTATTGTGTAACGGCCACCTATGTATTTTGTGTCCGTATTGTGTAACGGCCACCTATGTATTTTGTGTCCGTATTGTGTAACGGCCACCTATGTATTTTGTGTCCGTATTGTGTAACGGCCACCTATGTATTTTGTGTCCGTATTGTGTAACGGCCACCTATGTATTTTGTGTCCGTATTGTGTAACGGCCACCTATGTATTTTGTGTCCGTATTGTGTATGTGTGTGGTTGTCTTGTCGTCTTGTCTTCTCCTCTGTTTTCTCATATATATATATATATACATATGACATCATCAGCAGATTGTCCGTCTCCCCATAAATATCTCTACCTATTGTCTTCAAGAGAGCGAGCAATTTCTTTAGCATTTTGCTTGTGAAGCAGTGGCTGTAGGTAGTGCTCTGTCTCTGAGGTTACCCTAATTGGTGTTCTGTGGATTCTGTTTGTTAGTGTGGGTTTATCCCTGTGCGTCTTATCTGTTGTTTGTTAGTTTGTTAGTGTCGCGTCCCGCAGTTCTGAGAGACGACAGGACTAAAGGTATAGGCAAAAGCAAGCTTTTAATCAATGAAGTAATCAATACAAAAATAATAAAGAAGAATACGATGAAATCAAATGATAACAAAGGGCAAACACCACGCTACACCAGTCTGCTGTTCTACACACACAAACCCAGTCTACCGAATGCCGCCCCCTGGGAGGGGTCTGTTATCCTTTTATACAGTGGTAGAATACAAGGTCATATGTCAACTGGATGGAGAGGAATCATTGGTTTAGACGATAGACCCTCCCTTGTTGGTGCGCAGGCTCAGTCCTAAGCCTCTAGGCACGTCTCTGCCATTGTTGTAGTCATATCGAATACATGCGTGCGCTGCAAGAGAGGGGGAGAGTCTACAGAGATCGTAACAATGACCATTGACAGACCTTGAACAGATTATAACGTGTAGGATTGTCCTTTTAATACACAGCACATAATATATGTAATTAAGTGGTCTAATACACAGCATGTAATACATGTAGCTAAATGGTTAAATCTTAACATTAGCGTGTGTTGATCTCCAGTTTTTTATTTCTCCCTTTAGTCCTTCGATAAATCCTGTGTTGCATACAGCCTTTTGTTTGTTATTTCCTTTAGCCCTTTAGCCGGCCCTGTATCATATACTGTTCATTTTTTTGTTACCTTTTCCCCCTCCTTTGGTCCTGTAACGGTGTTTACTTTGGTCCTTATTTAGCCTGTTTACCTAGTTCGGTCCTTCCTGTCCCTAGACTGGTCTTCCATCTGAAGGGTCGTAAGAAATTGGGACATATCAATTCGCTACTTACAGTCTGTAGCGCCAAATTAGAAAATAGTTGGTACTCTATTGGTGCGGAGAGTCGACGTGACCTATCTTCCTCTTCTCTGTGCACTGTGGGTCAGAATAGCCAGAAAAGCATGCTGGCTTACATGCTGCTAAATGTGACTATGTGACTGAATACAGTAGGACATCCTGGTATTTTTGGCATACTGCATTTGACACTCTATGCATTGGGACTAGGGATGTCACAAGAACCGATTCTTTGGTACCAAGTCGATGCCAAAATTCTAAAAACGTGACGGTACTCGTTTTCTATAGTACCGAAGGTTCCGGCTGCAGTTATGTAAGCGAACAAATACCAGCAAAAAGACGTTGCTTTGGTTGTTCATTCCATTGGTTGTTAAGCCCATTTTTTTCCTAGCTATTCTCCAAGGTTAAAAAAACCCTGAGTAAACACCTGTAATGTTTTGTTGCGATCCTTAATGTGTTTGGCTCAATCCATAATGGTTTTGCGTCCCCTGCTGTTTGCTACCGCAAACGCAAATCAAAAATCAGACACCAGCAAGTAGGCCTATAGATAGGCAATCGCAGCCTTGGCCGAATAGAATCAAAACAAACAGGAAAAGTTCGCTTTCTCTTGGACTGCTGTGTCCTCCTCCCATATAGCCTACTTCAAGAGAATACGAACTTTTCCCGTGAATTAGATGTAGTACACCACAATGCAGCAGGGGAACATTTGACTCTCCTTGTGATCTCGCTTGGATGTGGTATAAAATGGGTGCGTATGTTTCTTTTTATCATTATATAAATAGGTCTCTTTTTTGTAAAGTTAATGGTTGTTTATTTTAAATATGCCTGGTGTTACATTCCCGTCACGTGTTCTCCAGACTTTAGTTGGGAGAACTCCGGGATAATTCGCCAGTTTAAACTGCGCCAGCCTAGTCTACGTTGGTTCTTTATTTCCTTCTAAGCTTTTATATCTCATTCACTCGTTTGCACAAGAACCACCTCAATAGTTGAAAACGAAAGTAAACATACACTTCCCACGCTGCCACATCTTAAAGTAACAGGCTTGATCCTTTTGACCCGTCATTAAAATATTGTTTGTAATTAAAAACAATATTGCTTGTTTTAAATAAATTAATTGCCAGTTCTTTTGCTTTTTTTTTTTTGCTTGAAGGCTACATGCCACTGTTTTTTGTAATGTTTTAAAAAAAGGAGTGTATGTTGAAGTATATGGGATTTAATGTATGGTTTATTTTTTTTACCGTGGTATCGAATTGGGTATTGAGAATCGTGGAATTTCACTGGTATTGGTATCGACGACAACATTTCTGGTATCGTGACATCCCTAATTGGTACATACGCAATATTTTTCTGGCTTACTATATAGTATGGTAGTATGGTTATTGAGATGCAGCCGAACTGTAACAAATAGTAACCTCACTATTTTACTATACATTCATACGTTTGCGTGCATCATCATAAAAGTATAAACTAGGCTTTACTCTGCATTCACATATTTACATTTAAGAGAGCTAGCGACCTAGCTACTGGCATAATCAACCATACTAGCTGCAGTACAGTTGCAACGTTTTTAATTTTGAACCTGTTATTTCGTTGACCATCTGTGCCACCAATGTTCAAGCCATTTGCTTTCTCAGTCCATTGTGGTAAGACAAGAGAAATGTTAGTTCAGGGTGGTCAAACACTAACAATTAATTTTTCCAAACTTTTTTTCACTGCAGCTAGAGGCTGAGCTCTAGGTAATGATTGGTACCGTCCTTGAACGCTCTTACCAGATTGCCACTTTGCTGAACAAAATCAAAAAGAACACTTGAGGCAGGACAGGGGCTAGATTGCTAGTCTTTAACAGTTGATATTTTAGTATGTAGTGCATGGATGTGAGGTGAGTTAGTTATTGCATACTTACATCATCTGAGTAGTGGAAAAGTGGTGTATTAACCCTACGTCTTCACTCAAACCTTATTTTGATATTTGAAAACTAATTCACCAACGCTAACCACGTTGTTTTTTGTTTGCTGTCATGTGAGAACACACAAACTAATGTGGAACCATGTTGTCAGGCAACTCCAAATATTATGTGGGCCATAAAAAAAGTCTGCTTGGACCTAATGTAATAGTTTAATATCATATCCAAATGTTTTTGTGTCAAAGCTTTGTCCAGGCTTATTTAATAACTCAATAATGCTAATGTAATATTCTATTCCGCCTAAAACTTGTATTTTCACTCTAGCCTACTCTTAGTTAATTGTGTTTAAAAAGTTCTTAATTTTTTTCCTTAACTTAGTTTGAATTGTTGCTCTGTTCTCTTTCTGTTGGTTGCCAACTTGCTATATACTGTGTATCTTGTGATGCGTCTTTGGGTTTCAGGAAGTGCTATACTAACAAAGTGAATTATTATTATAACGGACTGATACAATGAAGGGGAAAACATGTTATTTGAAGTTCCAATGAGTGGTTCCTTAATCAGTACAAAAGATGATAAAAACCTAATAAATGTTGGAGCTCATAGTTAATTAGAAAACATGATACCTTTATAAACATGTTTAAATGGGCTAAATTGTTGAAGTAGGACAGAGTTTTTAGAATGTTTTATCTTATGTTTATTATACAACTATAAAGCAATTATCAACAATTACTATGGCGTATATACCCCTTTAAAGCCTTGACTTAAATATTTCTTTTATAGAAATCATTGTGTTTTATCGTGGAGTTAAAAAAAACAAAAACACAATACCATTAAGGTATTGATTGCAACTTTAACTAAGCTTTGACAACAGACACTGAGCACAACCTAAGTAAATTGCTCTGTATGGCTATTACACTTTATTTATAGTCATAGTTGCTCCACTGTGGCTCAGATTACAAAACAAGTCTAAGATCTTGCAGGTATTTTAAAAAGTGCTTGAGAAAGAAAAACAATCAATCAATACCTAAAAAGTATACGTTACAAGACCATAATTTCCTCACAATCATTTTACTTTTAATAATTTTCCATATTTCAAAAATATCAATGACTTTTTAAAAAGCTTTTAAAGTTGATCACAAAATGTAATGTGCATTTATCATGTTGTCTGCCGTTATATACAGGTGGCTATGGGAATCCTCAGACGATGGGATAGCTGGCAAGGTTGGCGATACCACAGAGATTCCCGCGGTTTCTTGCCATCAGAATGTAGCCCTTGTTACCCCAAGACTCACTCCAGCTGTCAAAGAAACGGCAAGCAAAGGTGAGATGATGCGAGATACCATTAGTTGAATGTCCTTAAAGTAAGTAAAAAGGCATTTTATTATGTTATAGCCAACCAAAAATCAGACATACCAACAAGACCAACATAGCTAGACCTTTCAAGATGACAACCCGTTTCATCTGATACATTGAAAGCATAGTTTGCCCAACCTGTTCTTTACAATCCAGTATTTTTTGCCTTTCGGAGTGACTCCATAGCCCACTGCCAGCACGGCGTGATTGATGTTGTCTTTGTCACAGTTGCGATCATAGTATACACCTGGACAAGTGAGATTACCTTTTTGTTAGTTAATAAAAAAAGACCTGTCCAGTAGTTATTTCTTCAAATAAAAACTATTTCACAACCCAGAACTTAATTTTATAGATCTATCGGTATGATTATTAATCAACAAATACTTTTATGGTGTGTCTCAAATTTGACAGGGTAAAAAAACTTTTTCCTGTCTCCTTGAAGTAACCCTAGTAGCACACCTCTCTGGTAGAATTGGAAGGTTCCAAGGGTAGCATCTATTCCCACAGATACAGGCCCTGCTTTGTACAGGGCCACAGCCAGAGCCCTCTCATTCTCCTGGGGGATCTCCTTGTAGCCTTTGCACATGGCAGCCAAGCCAGAAACATTATAGGCACACTGTCCATCCTGTGGATTAAAAAGTAGGACAGTAGAGTAGCATTCTATTTAGCGTAAGGGTGTAGAAACGCATTTTACAAATTGGTACTCTCTATTGTGGCCACCACATGTAGAACTATTATAGGTACACTGTCCCTCTTGTGGATAAGATGGTGGATCTGCATGAAACTTTACAAAATCGGGTCGTGAGCACACGATTGTCACTCATGGGAACGCACTACGATATACTTACAATATTGACTGCGATTTAAAAGAACGAGCGGAAATTTGGGCAAAAATCATGTAGTGTGACTGATCAACTAGGACGCTTGCGCCAGTCTGGAGCTGTATCAGGGAAGTGTCCCCTCAGAGTTAAAACAAGACTTCTGAGAAATAGAACCCCCCCATACTGCTTGACTGACCTACCGCGATCCCCTGTGAAGAAATTACCTGAGTAACCTAAGTTGGTGAGTGAAAGAATAAAATAACGATATAAGTCAAATTTTGTGAACCTTTACACACCTACCAGATATTTAATTTAAAAAAGAGGCATAATTCAACTTTGATCACTTGCCCTACTCTTGAATGCTTGGTAGAAACATGCTCTGAAGGAAAGCTTGCCTTTGGTCCTTTGGTGTTTCATTCTCCTTTACTCTATTACTGATTGTTTTTAAGAAAACCTGTTCTGAGGTGCACCTTCTTTCTATATTCTATTCCCTCTGGGTCTGTTAATCAATTCTACATTCATCGATGTATGGAGCTGATATGATGCATGTGTCTTATTTCCATTTTTTATGAATCGTTGATTTTTTTTTCTACAGAAGCAAGCAGTTCAGTGATAACATATCGTGCTACAGTCCTTTACCTCTCCAGTGTAAGGGTAGGCAGCCTCCGAATCAATGCCGCCGTTGTTCTGGACGTAGTTGAAGGCGTTGGTCATGTATCCTCCTCCACAGCCACTGTTCTCCTTGACACAGTCCACTAGGTTCTGAGGACTAAGGTCCACTAGTTGGCCTGTGGTCTTGGCTAGCTGACCCTCAAGGGCTCCTGCAGAACTAAAAGCCCAGCAAGAACCACAAGAACCCTAAGGGTAGAAAGACAAAAACATGTGTTAAAGTTTAACATGAACCTTCAGCCATCACCTGCTTATGAGTCATGCCGGTGTACTATGTTAAGATACAGATGGGTTATGGTCTTAAGACTGCCTATATTCATTTCTGGTTTACACATTTAATTTTTTATATCAATTTTTTTTTTTTTATATCAACTTAAGTTGCATTACTTTGTAATTGGAAAAGTATGCTCCAAACTATGTTTTAGAAATCCATTGGAACTGTCTGAAGCTTAAAATGACCAGGCAGCCATGTCAAATGCGTTTACGTTTTTTTTCAAAACAGGTGATAATAGACGATAGACAGTCAAATCTTCAGATTCTATGTTATTTAGCAAATGTTTATAAATAATGATCAATTATCAATCAATCGTCAGTGTGTCTAATATGTATAGTTTTAGCGATGATGCAACAGTGAGCAATTCAGAAAATTCAGTTAGAAATGAGACTTTAGGTTTGGGTGGACGATAAACAACAATTACGACAGTTGAGTAACAGGCTTTAAATGCAGTATTTTCAAACGATTAGGTTGATGGGAGTAACAGTAATATTAGTTTGTAAATGACAGCAAGACCACCCCCTCGACCAGATAGACGAGGAATTCCTCTTTAACCCCATTGTAGCAGGCCGGTAGCTCTAGTTTATAGCTGAGAGTAGCTGTGACGCCGCCAAGACTGTTGTGTTGCATAGCAGCAGCAAATTTATTTGGTCTGTGTAGGGGAGGAGCTGTGTGTGTGTGTGTGTGTGTGTGTGTGTGTGTGTGTGTGTGTGGCTGCCAGCACGAGTACGGACACATATTACTCGGATGATACTTGTGTTCGTAAAAAGTACATTTTCCGTAGCGTGTACTTGTCTCAACCCTACTCTTAACCTCAACACTAAGCCATGTTAGCAAGATAGACTTCGGTAAATTTGCTAATGAGTGTGGTCAAGTACACCATTGCCAACAATGCATATTTCACAGTAGATTAAACACCTGACAGTAGAATGCTTAGTACAACCAAACAAGTAACAACAACGTATTTAATCTCAAATCGTCAATTAGAGCTTGGTCTGGGCTAAAGAAATCATGCACTGACAATATATTCCACTGGCAAATATTGGAATGGCACCGTGTCTCCGCACAGATTGTAATATCAGAGCATGCTCATGGTCAGACTGATCATTTACCTGACAGAAATGACGTTGCATTTTTCCACCAAACTTTAAGTTACTAGAGGCAGATAACCTGTAAAAGGTGATTTTGGCTACCCCTACCATTTGCTTTGTGCAATTATTTTCCCTAATCGTTGCAAAAAAGACATGCAGGAAGCTCGTGGACACTGCCTATCGCAAGCATGTTCAACAACTACACTCCAAGTATGGGCATCTCTTCCTGATTTAGTGACGCACTTCCTTGTGCCAAACAGCAATTCGTCATTAATTCGCGTGAGATCGTACCCGGTGGCAGAAAAAATTAGTGTTAAATATTGAGACGATTGAGAGGACTTATCTGAACCTCAATTTTTTTACTCTCCCGTAGATGTGCTATCAGAAGAAATGTATTGATAATACGTTCATATGAGGAAAGTTGCCTATGGTTGCTTTAAAGGGGAATTTCACCCAAAAAACAACAAATGCATTATTCTCCTGTTATTACTAACAACTGGACAGGTGAGAGAAGTTTCATAATCATCATCATCATCATCATCTTCATCTGCTTTGTCCGGGGTCGGGTCGCGGAGGTAGCAGTTCCAGCAGGGCATCCCAAACTTCCCTTTCCCGGGCCACATTAACTATCTCTGACTGGGGGATTCCAAGGCGTTCCCAGGCCAGTGTGGAGATACAATCCCTCCACCTGGTCCTAGGTCTGCCCCGCGGCCTCCGCCCAGCTGGACTTGCCTGGAACACCTCCCTAGGGAGGCGGCCAGGTGGCATCCTTACTAGATGCCCGAACCACCTCAACTGGCTCCTTTCTACGCAAAGACGCAGCGGCTCTACTCCGAGTCCCTCACGAATGGCTGAACTTCTCACCCTATCCCTAAGGGAGATGCCAGCCACCCTCCGGAAAAAACTAATTTCCGCCGCTTGTATCCAGAATCTCGTTCTTTCGGTCATGACCCACCCTTCATGACCGAAGGTGAGAGTAGGAACGAAGATAGACCGGTAGATTGAAAGCTTTGCCTTCTGGCTCAGCTCTCTCTTCGTCACAACGGTGCGATAAAGCGACTGCAACACCGCACCCGCTGCTCCAATTCTCCGGCCCATCTCTCGTTCCATTTTCCCCTCACTCGAGAACAAGACCCCGAGATACTTGAACTCCTTCACTTGGGGTAAAGACTCATTCCCTACTTGGAGTAGACAATCCATCGGTTTCCTGCTGAGAACCATGGCCTCAGATTTGGAGGTGCTGATCCTCATCCCAGCCGCTTCACACTCGGCTGCGAACCGATCCAATGAGTGCTGCAGGTCGCAGACCGATGATGCCATCAGGACCACATCATCTGTAAAAAGCAGTGATGCAATCCTCTGCCCACCAACCCGCAGCCCCCCTCCCCCGCGGCTACGCCGTGAGATCCTGTCCATGAATATCACAAACAGGATAGGTGACAAAGCGCAGCCTTGGAGGAGGCCAACCCTCACCGGAAACGAGTCCAACTTACTGCGGAACACCCAGACACAGCTCTCGCTTTGGGAGTACAGAGATTGGATGGCCCTAAGTAGAGACCCCCTCACCCCATACTCTCGCAGCAGCTCCCACAGTATCTCCCGGGGAACCCGATCATACGCCTTCTCCAAATCCACAAAACACGTGTAGATCGGATTGGCATACTCCCAGGCCCCCTCAAAGATCCTCGCGAGGGTAAAAAGCTGGTCCGTTGTTCCATGACCAGGCCGGAAACCGCATTGTTCCTCCTCAATCCGAGGTTCGACTATCGGTCGAACCCTCCTTTCCAGCACCCTGGAGTATACTTTCCCGGGGAGGCTGAGTAATGTGATGCCTCTGTAGTTGGCACACACTCTCCGGTCCCCCTTTTTGAACAGGGGAACCACCACCCCGGTCTGCCACTCCTTAGGTACTGTCCCCGACTTCCACGCAATGTTGATAAGACGTGTCATCCATGACAGTCCCTCAACACCTAGAGAGCCTTCAGCATTTATGGGCGGATCTCATCAACCCCTGGGGCTTTGCCATTGTGGAGTTGTTTGACTACCTCAGTAACCTCCGCCAGGGAGATTGATGCTGATCCCCCATCATCCTCCAGCTCTGTCTCTACTATATAGGGTGGGTTTGTCGGGTTCAGGAGTTCCTCAAAGTGTTCCTTCCACCTCCCAATCACCTTGTCAGTTGAGGTCAACAACGTCCCATCCTTACTGTATACAGCTTGGATGGTTCCCTGCTTTCCCCTCCTGAGGTGTCGGATGGTCTTCCAGAACCGCTTTGGTGCCAGCCGAAAGTCCTTCTCCATGGTTTCTCCAAACTCCTCCCACACCCGCTGCTTCGCCTCTGCCACGGCCGAGGCTGCAGTCCTTCGGGCCTGTCGGTACCTCGCAACTGCCTCCGGAGTCTCCCGGGATAGCATGTCCCGGAAGGCCTCCTTCTTCAATCGGACGGCTCCCCTGACCACCGGTGTCCACCAGGATGTTCGAGGGTTACCGCCCCTTGAGGCACCTAAGACCTTGAGACCACAGCTCTCAGACGCAGCTTTAGCAACGGAGGCTTTGAACATCGCCCACTCCGGTTCAATGCCCCCAGCCTCCACAGGGATGCCAGAGAAGCCCCGCCGGAGGTGTGAGTTGAAGGCCTCCCGGACCGGGGACTCCTCCAGACGTTCCCAGTTCACCCGCACTACACGTTTGGGCTTACCAGGTCTGTCCAGAGGCTTCCCCCGCCACCTGACCCAACTCACCACCAGATGGTGATCAGTTGACAGCTCTGCCCCCCTCTTCACCTGAGTGTCCAAAACATATGGCCTCAGGTCCGATGATACGATAACAAAATCGATCATCGACCTTCTGCCTAGGGTGCTCTGGTACCAGGTACACTTATGAGCATCCTTATGTTCGAACATGGTGTTTGTTATGGCCATTCCATGACTAGCACAGAAGTCCAATAACAAGCCACCACTCGGGTTCAGATCGGGGAGGCCGTTCCTCCCAATCACGCCTCTCCAAGTGTCTCCATCATTGCCCACATGTGCGTTGAAGTCCCCCAGCAAGACTACAGAGTCCCCCTCAGGAGCCCCATACAAGGCTCCATCCAAGGTCTCCAAAAAGGCCGAATACTCCGAACTGCTGATCGGTGCATTGGCACAGACAACAGTCAGAGTTTTCCCCCCCATGACCCGCAGGCGTAGGGAGGCGACCCTCTCGTCCACTGGGGTGAACTCCAACATAGAGGCACTTAGCCGGGGACTTGTGAGTATCCCCACACCAGCCTTGCGCCTCTCACCCTGGGGAGCTCCGGAGAAGAATAGAGTCCAACCCCTATCCAGAAGTGAGGTTCCAGAGCCGAGGCTGTGCGTAGAGGTAAGCCCCACCAGATCCAGCTGGTAGCGCTCCGGCTCCTTCCCTCCCAGAGAGGTGACGTTCCACGTCCCCAAAGCCAGCCTCTGCCACCCGGGTCCGATCCGTCGAAAACCTCTGCCTTCACTGCCACCTTTCTGGCAGCGCGCCCGACCCCCTTGGTTTTTCCCGCGGGTGGTGAGCCCACGGGACGGAGAAGGAGAGATGTTGGTGTTGTCCACGTTGCTTTTTCGGGCTATGCCCGGCCGGGCTCCGTGGCAAGCTCGGCCACCAGGCGCTCGCTGACGGGTCCTCCTCCTGGGCCTGGCACCAGAAGGGGACCCCGGGCTTCCGCCGGGCCGGGTATCATCCTCTCTTATAGTTCTATCCATGAGGGTTTTTGAACCATTCTTTGTCCGGCCCCTCACCCGAGACCAATTTGCCATGGGAGACCCTACCAGGAACACAAGGTTCCAGACAACACAGCCCCCAGGTTCATAGGGACACACAAACCTCTCCACCACGATAAGGTGATGGTTCCCGGAGAGAAGTTTCATAATGGTGTTTTATATTTCAGGCACTGATAAAGCGCATTCTGAGAAATAGGGCTGCAACAACGAATCAATGAAATCGATAAAACTAGTAAACTATAAAATTAGTCGGCAACAAATTTTACAATCTTTTCATTGGGTCTATGTTATCGCACGCTTTGTCGCGGAGCTGGCTACGTCAATTTAAGAAAATCAAAAAAAGTTATTATTTTGTATCTATTAGCAGGTTTTTGTTTGTGTTCTGGCTTGAATATTGCATGACAGATGACTAACGTCTATAGTAGAGCAGAGGGAACTACGTAAGAGGGAGCTAATTAACACTACCCGATCCTGCTTGAATGGTCTATTATTTTTAATTCAAATTTATTGCATGACCAGTGTATTTACCTATCTGGCTAACGTCCGTGGTAGAGCAGAGGAGGGATAGTTAACGTTAATCTAGCAAGCTAATTAACATTACCTGATCCAGCTTCAATATTGCATGACAAGTGTATTTAAGTAACTAGCTGTTCAACGTCCGTGGTAGAGCAGAGGAGGGATAGCTAACATTAGTCTAGTAAGCTAATTAACATTACACAGGAGAGATAATCAGTTAGGCAGCGGCCCTTTTACAATTTATGGAAACTTAATGATTAAGCCATTTCAAAGAGGTCATTTGCTGAAATTAGATTGACGTGTCTCCAGCACTCATTGGATCGGTTCGCAGCCGAGTGTGAAGCGGCTGGGATGAGGATCAGCACCTCCAAATCTGAGGCCATGGTTCTCAGCAGGAAACCGATGGATTGTCTACTCCAGGTAGGGAATGAGTCTTTACCCCAAGTGAAGGAGTTCAAGTATCTCGAGGTCTTGTTCTCGAGTGAGGGGAAAATGGAACGAGAGATGGGCCGGAGAATTGGAGCAGCGAGTGCGGTGTTGCAGTTGCTCTATCGCACCGTTGTGACGAAGAGAGAGCTGAGCCAGAAGGCAAAGCTCTCAATCTACCGGTCTATCTTCGTTCCTACTCTCACCTATGGTCATGAAGGGTGGGTCATGACCGAAAGAACGAGATCGCGGATACAAGCGGCGGAAATGAGTTTCCTCCGGAGGGTGGCTGGCATCTCCCTTAGGGATAGGGTGAGAAGTTCAGCCATTCGTGAGGGACTCGGAGTAGAGCCGCTGCTTCTTTGCGTAGAAAGGAGCCAGTTGAGGTGGTTCGGGCATCTAGTAAGGATGCCACCTGGCCGCCTCCCTAGGGAGGTGTTCCAGGCACGTCCAGCTGGGCGGAGGCCGCGGGGCAGACCTAGGACCAGGTGGAGGGATTATATCTCCACACTGGCCTGGGAACGCCTTGGAATCCCCCAGTCAGAGCTGGTAAATGTGGCCAGGGAAAGGGAAGTTTGGGATGCCCTGCTTGAACTGCTACCTCCGCGACCCGACCCCGGACAAAGCGGATGACGATGATGATGATGATTGATGTGAGACACTCAGTTTGTGTTTTACGTTTTAATATTATTTTAACAGCTCCGGTCAGTTAAGACAGTCTGATATCTGTTTTTGGTGCACTTCATCAAAAAAAACTAGCATATATTTTTTACGCATGTTGTATAGCATGCATTGAGGTCTGTTATCTCTTTATACAGTCAATTTGGAATAAATAATTTTTTTTTAATAAAACTATAGAAAGATTTTTTTTATCCGATTCATTGATTAATCGAAGAAATAAACAGATTTATCGATTATCCAAATAGTTGTTAGTTACAGACCTACTGAGAAAGCACACCCAATGATGCCAGAGGGTGTCTTGTTCGGATTTTTTATCCTGAAAATGAATGTACAGATTCTTCACAGAATGCAGAACTGGAAAGGTACAATCAGGATTGCTGTATAAACCTACATGGGAACAGATGTGTCCCCCTCTTGAGGAGCCATTAGGCATCAGTGTTGGGTGGTAGCTGAGTACTGAGTAATGCCTTACTGTAATGTGATTACTTTCACCAGTAACGAGTAGTGTAAGGGATTACTATTTCCAAAACAGTAATTATATTACAGTTACTAATTCAAGTAACTCTGAGCTATTGCATTCCCATATTTTTTTTGTTTTGGTCCTAGATAGGCTCTTATGATCAGGTCAGGGTAGGTCACGTTGGCTACTTGCAAAGACGCACTTCTTGCAGCTGCCAGAAGTTCAAACTCCGATGGCTGAAAGATTAGGGTAGGAGAGAGCTTGTAAGGGAGCTTCAGACAGCAGTGTCACACAAACTGCTAAACTGAATGATGAAGTTAGACACTCTGAGGTGTCACTGTATCCAAAGCGAGAGCAGGCACTATGACACGTAACTTGCGTTTTCTTAATTTTATCGAATCAATCAACTGATATTAACGTTACCTGGCCGACACTGCGGGTTTTTAGCTAGATTTGGAGTTCACACAAGGTTACGTTGTTCCAAATTATACTGGTATGGCCTGGCATTTGCCCAAAACAGCGCGGACATACACAGAGGAGGGGAAAATCAATGAGAAAGATACATGAAGGCAGTGAGAATGTTATGCAATTACATTAATGGTTAAAACTGAAGACAACCAATGCCTAAAGATGGTAACTTTTGTAGGGTGAATGACTTACTACTTGTGTAAATTACTCTATCAATTTTGTAGATTATCAATTAATTCATAAATTTATATTATAATTGATCAAGGTGATTAAGGGTAATTACCTATATACGGAGCACCACCACAGAATTTAGCGTAAGCACGGCTCTGCGGGAACCGAATCACTTTAGCATTAATCTAATAATGTAAGTTGGATGTTTTAGTCTCAATTCTGAAGTAGTTAAGTTCTGTGTTCCGAGAATAACTGATTGTATGAAACGAAGCGACACATCTGGGTTTGAATGCAAAACAATTCTATTTATTTACTAGTCTAACACACATGAAAATTACGGTTCTACAAAGAATGACTAAATAATGACATTGATTACTAAAGTGGTTAGTATCTAAACGTACACAGTATGACAATTAGAATAGACAAATTATGGTCAACACAACACAGCAGAGATTGTCTAAGCTTAGCATCACGCTCAATGCAGCAAAAGTGGGCTTTACGTTACTTTGAGGCGTTAGGTGGCGTTGCTTAGCAAAGGAGTGAATTTTGATTCTCGGCCTGCTGGTTGTGGCTGGATGGAGAAGCGATCTGTAGTTCAGTGGTAAAGTTCGGAAACAGAGTCCGTTGTGTGAAGTTGGAAAGTTCTGTAACTTAGTTTGTTCGAATAAAGATGGAAAGTCCGTTGAGTTAGTAGTGCGGTTTGAAACGTGGGTTTTCTTGGTTCTTGTCGATGACCTCGTGGAATGAGAACAAAGGGGGCGCTGGTTCAGTTTGGGTGATCCAGCAATCCAACTACTCACGTAGATTTGGTTAAAACTCTGAATCGTTTGAATAACGTTGAAAGTTGTGCGGTGGTTCAATAAAGGTTTCTATGCTCTGGAATGGTAAGGTTGAGTTCAAAAGGGTTGCAAGGGTTTTCGGGCCTATAGTGAGGTCCAAGGCCTTAAATCCTTTGTTCAAAGAGTCGAGCGTGGTTCGATGAGTGGGGGTTGCCAATTTTATACTGTTTGAACGAAACGGCCAATCACGTTCTTACAGAGTTCAAAAAGCAATTCCTTTCCTGGTTGTGACCCTATTTATTGGAAGTATCCAAAGGAGGTTCCCAAAAGTTGGCTGGGGTCACCTGATTGGCTGCAGGGGTCAGTCAACAGAGGTGTAAATTATCTCACTGTATGAGATAAGGGTTGTCAGCTTGTTTAGCTCAAATCATTTTCTTTCTATTTATACCTGTATGCTTGGAATATGTTCTATATAACGGCTGCAAAGCTTTCACAATGTCAATGTGAACATTTTGATACCAAACTCTACCAGACTGATTATGTTAGTTAGCTTAGAAAAACAATACAAAATATATAATTATTACCAAATAGACACAATTAACATACAATATCTTCTCATGTTCAATGTCCAAGAATTTCATTGAATGTTCCTTAGGAGACAGTTTCTTACTCCCAATTAACTAATCCTTAGAGTGGAAACAGTGTGCTGGTTTGTGTGACTGTAGTAGTTGTGTGAGGGGAGCAGGCTGGCCCCCCTGGAGTGTTCAGTGTGGCCATTTGGGCGTGTTCCTTTGTCTTACCCAGAGAGGGGGGAAGAAATGGTGATTGGATCCCCTACACTTTGATCTAGGTTGTCCGCCTGAACAGAGTCAGCTATTTTGTCTCGTCTGAAATCATCAGGGCATAATGAACAGAGATATCGTTGTGATTTACCTCCGAAATATTTTGAAGTAATGGACTATGTAAGGTCAGGGAGGTATGGGGTTGAGACTCTGAATCAGTTCTATTTCTCAAATGTTGGCGTAGCTGGGGGGAGGAGTGTGTCCAGTTTGGGGACCTCAGAATTGCTTCTCTGCTCTTTGCAGATGATATGGTTCTGTTGGCTTCTTCAGACTGTGACCTTCAGCATGCACTGGAGCGGTTTGCAGCTGAGTGTGAAGCGGTTGGTATGAGAGTCAGCACCTCCAAGTCTGAGGCCATGGTTCTCTACCGTAAAACGGTGGAGTGCTTTCTCCGGGTTGGAATTGAGTTGCTGCCCCAAGCGAGGGAGTTCAAGTATCTCGGGATCTTGTTCACGAGTGAGGGAAAAATGGAGCGTGAGATTAACAGGTGGATTGGTGCAGCATCAGCAGTAATGCAGGCGTTGTACCAGACCGTCGTGGTGAAGAAGGAGCTGAGCCGAAAGGCGAAGCTCGCGATTTACCAGTCGGTCTACGTTCCAACCCTCACCTATGGTCATGAGCTTTGGGTAGTGACCGAAAGAATAAGGTCGCGAGTACAAGCGGCTGAAATGTGTTTCCATTATGCGTTTGAGATTAGCCGTCCCGCCACAGAGGGGGCATGTTGGATCCTCACCCACTCATCGGCTATTGATTTGTCGGTGTTGGCAGTACATCGTAGGTTTCGCTAACAATGAAGCTTATTCTTGTGGATTCCATTCCCCACAAGTCCTTCCAGGTAATTTTCCTTTGCTCTACACTTTCCCAGTTCATCCATCGCCCTTGTTTGGCTCCCATAAGGAGGGGTCTGAGCTCCCATGTAAGCAGTAAAGTCATACATCTGTGAGGATTGCGTATACATTACCCACAACCTTTATTTTAATCACAAATAATACATTTTTCAATCATGTAATAAGTGTTATTTACATTAACAAGGTAAATAGGATAAAGGAAACATATTTTCCAAAAGAAAGAGGCAATATATTCTCTTGTGCATGAAGGTATGTCAGCACTTCACCACCAAGGCACCATGGTGCACAGTAGTGGTGAGCAATCTATAGTATTAATGTGTTGAGAGTGCGCAAACGTGCGAAAAACTGAAGCCACTGACTTCTTAATAAATATTGATCAGACAGTACAAAGTAGTGGACAAGCTATTGTGCCTCTTTAGTCTATTTTGTTTGTTTGTAAGATATTATTTATTTATCTACGCCACTAACGTTAGAGACTCCCATAAACTCAGATTATACCTCAAACCATGGTGGTGATATAATTATCTAGGATTCCTGGGTGTTGTGGTCCACTGTAAATGGCCAAATTTGATTTGAACGCCAAACTTGAAAAATTAAAACGTGCTTAAAATCCTCTCGCTTGAGATTATTTTGTTATTTAAGGCAGAGATGTACTGTAATTAACATTGAAGCAAAAAACATGAAGTGAAAAGGTAGGGTGAAATTCCTCTTTAAGTAATTAACTTTTTTTCTAAGCACTCAAGGATCTGACAAGAAAATGTCGTATTTTCAAGGAATTCCAGTACTTGAATTTGAAAACTTCAAGCACTTTGTACAAACCTCGAATAAATGGTAATTGATTCATTTTCTATGGTGGAGGAGGCTTGATTTAACTAACTTGGCAAAATACCAAAAACAAGTGGGTTTATTTATAAAATGTCTCTCTGAGTTTAAAAACAACATTTTAACTGGGCCTGAAATGAGCACTTTGCTGTTTTTAGGTTTATGATGTCATAGGTGAACTACTTTGACTAGCTTTACAACTTTTAAAGCAGGCTTAGTTGGAAGTAAATACCAATCCTTAAATTGTAAGGGACTACTAACAAGAAAATGTTGAAAACTACATGAACAAAACTGCACGATCAACAACCAAAATGTATCTCTCAAATGTAAAGATTTGTTCTGGACTTGCTGCCTAAGGAAGTTGGATTAGGAGACATTTAGCATGAAAAAAAACAGTGACCTCTAACCTGGTTCTTCACAGCTGTCACCATGCCCTTCTTTCGGTAATCAATCGACTTGGGAAGCTTTTCAAGGTTGTTGTCAGGAATAACAATGTGGCTGTGGTTCCTGTTCATAGGCACCTGCAGACCAGTCATTTTCTGGAAAACCTCCTCAGATGTCTGAAAGTAGGGACGCATGAAAACAGAGTGATTAATAAAACATTAATTTGCAGGAACTTAAACCTACACCTTCGCATTTGCTGGCATGTATGACAAAATTTGTCAATGATCATTCTTTTGTGGAGAATGGCCTCCAAGCTCCAAGTGTTGTGACCAGAGAAGTGGGCTCTGGACCACAGCAAGGTATTAATTTGTTGACAGGAGAGAAAAAAATAAAAAATAAAAAGAAGACAATGCTTAAAGATATTTACTGTTATGCTTAAAATTTTCTTTGGTTGCTTACCGCTATTATAGGTAATGTATGGAAAGCCCATATAGACTTCATTGCATTTTTTAAAGACTTAAGGTTAATAAGAAGGGCGACTGAACATCCTGTAACTGGATCAGGGGGGATGGCTTAAAGGGACCTTGGACGTATGAAGATTTAAAAGTAAGATGGGCGAGGCTCGCTCTACCCCCTTTTTGCATTTTACAGAGAAGTTGACTTTCTCTGGCTGTGCAGCTTGGGTCTCATACATTCCTTGTTTAATTCTGCATTGGAGTTTTTTCTGAGACTGACTACTTGGTGATGATCCGGAACAACAATCCTACTCTGGCAGCACCAGCCCTGCAGAGGAATTGATCTCATACGTAAGACTAGGGTCTCATTGGAGTAATGTCTGAACTAAACTATTGGTATTAGACTACAGAATAAAGGAGACTAGTGTGATTTATGGTTCTTCTTGCTTAACTGTTTTAAAATTTTACTGTGTGTCTTCATATTCTTAAATTTAATTTGACAAATTTAGGGGCACGCTTGACACTATAGTCATCATTGTGGAAATATAGCATTTTCATGCCAGGACAAACCTAATATATTGAACACTCACAGTGGGCCAGAATGATCAATTATACACACCCTTTTAATTATATCTTAGAATATAAATCCACTCTCATTGCACAGTAACACTATGTCTAATTTCTTGGTCCTGTTTTTATTATTATTTTTATCTCAATAACTAGTTCAAGAAACCCATTCAAGTTTACAAAAATTTATTTTGGATAAATTATTACAATGCACTTCATGCAGTCCTGGGTCCAGATCCACCAGCTGAGGGCGACGATCAGCTCTCGTACCCTAATGTCTCCTGTCCTGAATGATTGCCCATCTTTTCAACTGTGTTCCCCCTTTGTGTATTTAAGCTGCTGTGTATTTGTTGTCCTTTTTTCCATCATTGCCGTGCCCCTAGCACTTTGGTTCATCAAAGAAGAAGAATTTTGGTTTGTTTTTCTCTTGTGGTTCTGTACTAGTTTAGTTTGTTAGTTATTTTAGTTTACACTCTTTTGGGCTTATACACTATATGGCCAAAAGTATGTGGACACCTGACCATCACACCTACATGAGCTTGTTGGACATCCCATTCCAAAACCATGGGCATTAATATGGAGTTGGCCCCCACTTTGCAGCTATAACAGCCTCCACTCTTCTGGGAAGGCTTTCCACAAGATTTTGGAGTGTGTCTGTGGAAATTTGTGCCCATTCAGCCAAAAGAGCATTTTTGAGGTCGGGCACTGATGTTTGACGAGAAGGCCTGGCTCGCAATCGGCGTTCCAATTCATCCCAAAGGTGTTCAATGGGGATAAGGTCAGGGCTCTGTGCAGGCCACTTGAGTTCCTCCACACCAAACTCGTCAAACCATGTCTTTATAGACTTTGCTTTGTGCACAGGCGCACAGTCATGTTGGAACAGGAAAGGGCCTTCCCCAAACTGTTGCCACAAAGTTGGAAGCATACAATTGTCTAAAATGCCTTTGTCTGCTGTAGCATTAATATTACCCTTCACGGGAACTAAGGGGCCTAGCCCAAACCCTGAAAAACAGCCCCAGATCATTATCCCACCTCCACCAAACCTTACAGTAGTCACTATGCATTCCGGTAGGCAGCGTTCTCCTGGCATCCACCAAACTCAGATTCGTCTATCAGACTGCCAGATAGTGAAGCGTGATTCATCACTCCAGAGAACGCGTTTCCACTGCTCCAGAGTCCAGTGGCGGTGAGCTTTACACCACTCCGGCCGACGCTTGGCATTGTGCATAGTGATCTTAGTGTGCAGCTGCTCGGCCATGGGAACCCATTTCATGAAGTTCCCGACCCACAGTTCTTGTGCTGATGTTGCTGCCAGGCAGTTTGTAACTCTGTAGTGAGTGATACAACAGAAGATAGGCAATTTTTATGCGCTACACGCTTCAGCACTCAGCAGCCCCGCTCTGTATGTGTGCGTGGTCTACCGCTTCATGGCTGAGCTGTTGTTGCTCCTAGATGCTTCTACTTCACAATAATAGCACTTACAGTTGACCGGGGGCAGATCTAGCAGGGCAGAAATTTCACGAACTGACTTGGTCAAGTCACTCAGCTCTTCAGTACGACCCATTCTACTGCCAATGTTTGTCTATGGAGATTGCATGGCTATGCGCTTGACTTTATGCACCTGTTAGAAATGAGTGTGGCTGAAACACCTGAACTCAATGATTTGGAGGGGTGTCCACATATTTTTGGGCATATACAGTACCTGCTATTGTCTCTGATCCTGCTGAGACAGTACTAGCATTGACAGTATGCTGGTACCATAAAATGTCTCAGGGCAGTCTTAAGACAAGAAGTGAACTGTTATGTCTGCTTTACGGCATCAGCGCCTTAACAAATACCTTGCCGTGTAGTGCAAGATTATTGGTGGAAGGTCAGACCTTCAGAAAGCTACGGAACAGTGGGATATCGTGTCGCAGTCAAACCGGTCTCATCTCTTTCAGGAAGAGGCAGACGTTGGAGCAAGCAGACATCTAATGCCCCGCAATGGCAGTAGCCCATGCGAGGGCACGCAGTGTTTGCCACAAAATAATGCAACCAGCTGAACTCTGATAACATCTTGTGAACCAAATACCTGTACGCAACACTGACCATACCACGCTTAAACACAAGTTTACAGCTTCCTTGGTTAGTGAGGAGAATGACAATAAAAGTTGGACATATGTCAATTTGGTATTCTATGTCAGTTTAGTATTCTATACACCTCCTACACAAAAGAAAAAAAATAAAGTATAATACACCAAGTGTCCCAAGAGCATCACCAATAGTATCACAATGAGACTCTGCATCCTGTTCTCTGCATGAATCATTTGAGATGAACAAAACTCTCAATAGTTAATAAACCAACACATCTATTGAACCTAACCTAACCTTTCCTATGTTCAGTTAAACCAGCTGGGCTCATGAAAAGGTGGAATTCACCACATGAAGTAGATGAAGTGCTTAGTATAAAACTTTCAAACAAGGATAATATTATTAATATATGCTACAACATATACAATAATATTATATCCCATGGTCCACCTTTTTAGGTGTGTGCTGCTGCTATTGGGGCTTTTGCAAAACAGACCAAAACAAATGTATTTGTAATGTGAGTTTACAAAGCTATGTAATAAATGTTCTGCTTACCATGTCTCCAAGGTGGTTAATTCCCAGCTCATAGGAGTGCATTCCAAGAGCTGCCTCCTGGTTGTGAGCTTCAATCATACGCATGTTTTTCTCCCATACAGCTCTTCGGATACTGTTCTCATTCTAAAATGTCAAAATACGTACAAAAACTCTGGATTACACAGGGCCAGCACATTGAGATTTTTTGTTTAACAATGAATAGCCATCGTAAAAGGTGCTGACTTTTTCAATATGTACAATAGATAAAACAACATTTTAATTGAACCTCAATAAAGACAAGTCAATTGTTGGCGCAGGCAAAGCACTGGGCAAACAAAATACAGTACACAGATTTGTATTACAGTTTTTTCCCCCCAATCATTTAAACACATTGCCTGAAACTATAGCTCAACTTCTCAAAACTAAACACAAAACCCAAAACACCACAAATACACATCTTCCAAAATCAAACACTGGATTCAAAACGAAACGTTGTCTTTTAAGTGTCATGGCCAAGCCCATCTAGGGCCTGATTTATGTTAATCGTTTGCACCTGCCCCCTATTACCTTGTTTTGTGTCTGTTTCTTAGTGGTTGATTGGTTTCCCTTGGTTAGTGTTTAAGCTCTGTCTTTTGTTTTAGTTCTTGCCTCGACATTTTTTGCTGTTTTATGTTCTGGCTCCCGGTTTGCGTGTGTTTTGCACCTGTTTGGTAATAAAGCCTACTTTGCCACCAGTTTCTGCGTTTGGGTCTGTTTCCCGGTGAACTCATGCCATAAAGCTACTATAGGTGATGGGTATATCATACACTCTCAATGGCCACATAAGCCAGGATAGAAATCCAAACTGTAGGCAACAGCTTTAGCTTTTCTGGCAATCCTTCTCAATGCTCTCTAGGCATCGGTTCAATTCTATTCTTAATTCCTTCACACGCTCTGAGTTTAAAGTTACTAGAGGCAGTTTATCTGTAGGCAGTGATTTTGAGATCCGACATCCCGTCGAGAGGAGCGCATTATAGTGCATTTATATATGCGTCAAGTCCACATACATACAAGTCCCTTTTTCTACCTTTCAGAATTTTGCTGCCTCTGCAGTTGCTGGGAAGAGAATGCTATGCTTTCAGCTCTGTATTTTGTGGTCAGAAGGCCGAGCTACTAATTTGAAATGACAGTAAAATTGACCAATCATAAATTGGTGGGCTTTGTTATCACTGCATTGTAAGAAAAGTCTGTAAAAAATAGGGCACAAGGTAGTGTTATTATGAAGGAATTTTCTGTATCGACATTTCACAGGTCTTTTACCCATATCAAAAATTAAGTATTGCATTGTGGGAGCAAGAACCCCAGCTATAACCACCAAACTCAAAATCAGCAAGATGAGATACAGCCATTAACACTACAGCCGTTGGTCATAAAGCTTTTTGAAACTTTCTGTTAAGAGTTGGAGAAACTTTTCGACATATCATTGGTAAGAATCTGTATTTTGTTAACTGAAAATATTTATGTTACGGATTTAGTTCAGTATTTTACTGTTAGCTAGAAAGAGTTCAGGTGTCTACAGACCGTTACGATAAGCCAAGAATATTTTTTTTGCGGACTCATTTTGGTATTGTGATTACTTACGTTAGTAATAATTTCTGAATTTATCCTTCATTTACGTTTTATCATAATTTATTCCCCAGTCCCCAGTTTTAGCCTCGATACATGTACAAGCTAGCCGTCAGTTTGACCTCTGGGTTGCAAAGGTTAGTTAGCTAACCAGTTAACGAGATAACGGGCTACTACTATGGCAAATTTTTGTGTATGTCCAATCCTGTTTCTACCAAATTAATTAAGCCACGTTGGCCAACATAAAGTTTGGTACCGTATTGACAAACTGCAAGTGTTAGCCAACCTGTTTCAGTAACGTTAACTTAGTTGCTATCTGGCTTGTTTGCCAAATTTATTTTCCAACAGCAGGACTCAACTGCTGCTGGGCTGACCATCCCAAGCACCACCTGTATCCTTATCATGGTGAGTATGTAGTCTGTTGTACTATCATATTAACATATTTAACCCCAGCTAACTGCTTTTCACTTGTTTTTAGCTTTTGCTGCTAAGAAAATTGGATAATTTGAGACACCATATTTAGTGCAATACTGAAAATGTCTGGAGTGTGTTGATTTGAAATTATGCTCAGGACTGTAGATTGGTGGGGGTAAAATCGTTCATTGCATTTTAAGATTTAATATACAGAGTCTGAGAAAAAAATGTTGGTTGCAGAATACCTTTTCAACTCATGTTACTCTTGTTTTTATCAAAAACAGTATTTGGTCAGTAAACAAAATTGTTTGAGTATCAGTTCGAAGATTTAACATTTGGAGTGGTTTTCTGAAGTGGACAGGTAATGTTTTTCTTTTTTGTAATATCATATTTGTTTAAGGTGATCGGCGATTCAAGATTGCTGAGGATCAAGAAATTATTAACGATGGCTCCAGCTCCCCCGTTGTGGCCCTGAGCTACACCTTCTCTTTGTTTTATGTCACATAAAGTACCTAAAGGAGATGTCACTTACCCTGGAATTCATTCAATGGTAAGCAACTCATTGTTTATGTTTTGAAATGTGTATATTTTTCCATCTCCACTAACTAACTACTCTGTAGTTCAGTTTCATAAATGTCTTTGCTTGAATAGCAAAATAAAACATATCTATTTCTTTAAGCGTTTTCCTGGGAATAAGTCTGTAACGAGGGTAAAAGGGTGAAATGAAGGTGAAAAAACAGCTACAGCTTCTTCCAAGGCTGTTGAAGCTCCTGTGTGAACTGAACAATTTAAAAAACCCATGGAAAATGTGAGCTTAGATTTGGGTTGATTGTGCCATGTTTTTGAAAATGTCAATAATTTTGTCCCATGTTTTTAAAATGTATTTGTGCCATGTTTTATGACATGTATTTGAAAATTTGGGCTCGCTTTTTTGCGGTATTTTCAGGCTTTCCCCTTGTATTATTGTAGACATAGTTTTACTGTAATCTGGTGGGAACCACAGCTTCCAGACGGTTTGTTTAATTTGTGTAAGCTACAGGAACGCTGCGCAGGCTAGCTACAGAATGTTTGGTACTATTGTAATGTGTCTTAGTTCTGTTCTGAAGTTTGTGGAAACGTTAATGTGACTGATCAAAGGAAAAATGCCACCTAAAAAGTACTCTGGGAATATCGCAGGAAGAATGGGAGTATTTTAAGGAGTCGCTTGACTTTGTGCACGAACAAGTGACAAAAATGACAGAGCAACAAACGCAGCTTCAGGAGCTTCTGGGAAAAGTCCAGGATCTGAGAAAACAAAATAAAGGAAGGATATGAAGATTGGTGTACTGGAAGCAAGAGTGGATGAGCTTGAACAATATATTAGAATGGATGACATTATCGTTACTGGATTGGATTTAAAACATTGCAGTTATGCTGGGACGGTGACCGGCTTGAAAGAAGAAGGCCAAGTCTCTGAACTCCAAATGCTGGAACAGCAAGTACTAACTTTTTTTATGTACGGGACATTCTGCTGGACAGCACTAATATTGCTGCTTGTCATATTCTACCAAAAAAGGATAAAATACAGAAACCCACAGTCATTAAGTTTGTAAACAGGGAACACAAAGTTGAGATGCTAAGACAGGAAAGGAAATTGAAAGGCACGAAAGTGTATCAAAACAAACACCTAACAAGAAAAAACGCGGATGTTGTTTCCTATTCATAAATTGAAGCCTGCATGTCCCAGTGGAAGTTGTGTCTATTCAAAAGGTTAATGTGCTGGCATAGAGCTGATTAGATCCACCCCCAGTATCTGAATTTAATTCCAAGAAGTAACCCGTGTCATGTTCAATTGCCCACCTTTTTATCAAAACAAAAAGATATACAGCAGTGGCCTTCGAGGGATCTATGTATGTATATCTATGATGTGGAACGTATAAAAGAGCAGACTGCGGAATGAATGAGAAGAGTAATATAGACAATCAGAATGAGACTCTTAACAGCTGTAGTTTCTCAGATTATAAAATGTTTGAGTTTGAACATGACATTCACCCTGTAAATAACTTTTCTTGACATCAGCAGCAACTATAAATATTATAATGAAGAGCAGTTTATTGAGAACATCAAAATGGAAGGACTCCTTACACTTATTCACTTTAAAAAGTCTTTATGCAAATTTTTTTAATATTAAGGAGTATCTGAAGCGTTCAAATAAGCAGTTTAATATAATTGCAGTGTCTGAGACGTGGTTAAATGACGTGAAAAGTGCTGATATGGAATTGGAGGGATAAAATGTTCAAAGGACAAACAAAAAGGGTGGAGGAGTGGCGCTCTATACTCATAGAGACTTCAATTGCTCAGTAGTGAAAAGTATGACAACTACTATTGATGACGTCATGGATGTATTAGTATTGAGATTGTCACAGAGAGAAGCAAAAACATAATTGTCAGCTGTGTTTACAGAACACCAGGATTTAACATTGACACTTTCAAAGATAACTTGGTTGTGATAATAGATAAAATAATAGATACCACTGTTTGTGGTATTCATGGACAGGATCTCACGGCGTAGCCGCGGGGGAGGGGGGCTGCGGGTTGGTGGGCAGAGGATCGCATCACTGCTTTTTGCAGATGATGTGGTCCTGATGGCATCATCAGTCTGCGACCTGCAGCACTCATTGGATCGGTTCGCAGCCGAGTGTGAAGCGGCTGGGATGAGGATTAGCACCTCCAAATCTGAGGCCATGGTTCTCAGCAGGAAACCGATGGATTGTCTACTCCAAGTAGGGAATGAGTCTTTACCCCAAGTGAAGGAGTTCAAGTATCTCGGGGTCTTGTTCTCGAGTGAGGGGAAAATGGAACGAGAGATGGGCCGGAGAATTGGAGCAGCGGGTGCGGTGTTGCAGTCGCTTTATCGCACCGTTGTGACGAAGAGAGAGCTGAGCCAGAAGGCAAAGCTCTCAATCTACCGGTCTATCTTCGTTCCTACTCTCACCTATGGTCATGAAGGGTGGGTCATGACCGAAAGAACGAGATCGCGGATACAAGCGACGGAAATGAGTTTCCTCCGGAGGGTGGCTGGCATCTCCCTTAGGGATAGGGTGAGAAGTTCAGCCATTCGTGAGGGACTCGGAGTAGAGCCGCTGCTTCTTTGCGTAGAAAGGAGCCAGTTGAGGTGGTTCGGCATCTAGTAAGGATGCCACCTGGCCGCCTCCCTAGGGAGGTGTTCCAGGCACGTCCTGCTGGGCGGAGGCCGCGGGGCAGACCTAGGACCAGGTGGAGAGATTATATCTCCACACTGGCCTGGGAACGCCTTGGAATCCCCCAGTCAGAGCTGGTTAACGTGGCCCGGGAAAGGGAAGTTTGGGATGCCCTGCTAGAACTGCTACCTCCGCGACCCGACCCCGGACAAAGCGGATGAAGATGATGATGATGATGATGATAATAGATAAGCCAGATGATAAAAATTATTATTTATATGTGGTGATTTAAATATTGCTGAAAAAGTCATAAAATGACAACCACTTTTGTTGACACGATGTATAGTCTCGGTTTCCATTCCAAGATCAGTAAGCCGACTAGAATAACAGAACATAGTGCTACATTAATGGACAATATATTTACCCAAGTACTGGAAGATGTAATAGTCATTGGATTATTAATAACAGATATCAGTGATCATTTGCCAATTTTGATAACCTATGATTGTAAGCCTAGGAGACAAGTTAAGGCAAATTCATTCAAATGGGTACTGACAAGCTATCAACGCTTTTAGAACAGACTTCATGAGGAGGTGGATAAGGCTTGTGATGTTTTTTTGGAGGTTTTTATCACACTGTGTAGCAAAAATTGTCCCATGAGAAAATGTAACGAGAAACAACAGGATGACTGTAAGCCTTGGGGCTTCTAAATGCATGCAAAGGGGCTTCTAAATGCATGTAAAGGGGCTTCTAAATGCATGTAAAATAAACAAAAAAACCTTGTATGGAGCATTCGTAAAGCACAGAACTAGGAATGCTGAAACTAGATATAAAAAATATAAAAATAAATTGATAGCTGTTATGAGTTACACTAAGAAGGATTATTACAGTAAAGTATTGGAGGAGAACAGAAATAATATAACGTCAACATGGAAGATAACAAATAGCGTTATTAAAACTGGTACATGCAAAAAGAAGTTCCTAGAGTATTTCATGGCTGATGGCAGTCAGTTACATAGGGTGAAGGACATAGCAGATGGATTTAATGACTTTTTTGTAAATGTGGGACCAAATATAGTTGGGAAAATCAAGGAGCCAGATAATAGAGGTTGTGAGAATGAAGGGAATGCTCATAAAAATGTTGATTCTATGTTTTAACAAGGGTAGATGAAAAGGAAATAATTGATATAGTTAAACATTGTAAAACAAGTAAAACGTCTACTGATTGGAATGGTATTGATGTGAAAATTGTCAAGTTGGTAATTGAATGTATTACAAAGCCCTTTGAATACATCTGTAATAATTCAATTAAAACGGGTATATTTCCGAATAAAATGAAAACAGCAAAGGTCATCCCACGCTACAAAAAAGAAGATAAACACACCTTTACAAATTATCGGCCAGTGTACTTACTTTCTCAATTTTCGAAAATAATTGAAAAATTGTTTGCTCAGCATCTATAATGTTTTATTGATAAACATGAGTTGCTAAGTGATCAGCAGTATGGCTTTAGAAAGACTATATCTACCTCACTTGCATTAATCAAAATAATGGAAGAAATTTCAACCGCTACTGACGGAAAAAAGTGTACTGTGGGCATATTTATTGTTTTCAAAAAAGCCTTTGATACTATAGACCATAGCTTATTGCTAAAGATCTGGGCAAAAGGCGGCCCGCGGGCCATATGCGGCCACAATCTGATTCAAAACGGCCCGCGGAATCATGCTCAGATCACATTAAGAATTTGCGAAATTTAAGTTTTGAAAAACGCATTTGTAATATAAATTAAAAGTCCATTGAAAACTAGCCTTTGTCTTTGTGTAATGATATAACTCCCACCGGTTGTGGAACATTTATTTTGAAGGCAGGCTTGGAAGGACAGGGCTAATGTACAGAGCGCCAAGAGCGCAAATGAGACAAATTTAAATTGACAGTGAAATTGACCAATTATATCATAACTCTAAATGGGTTACAGGTGGCCATTGTTTATTGTTATTAATATTGCTAACTTTGTGACATGTTCCGCTTTTATGTGGGGACAAAACTAAAGATGAAAACAAATCACAAGCTAACGGAATAAAAAGAAACGCCGATAAACTAGCTAACTAGGCTACCTAACTTGTTAGTTTATCATGCAAAAAGTGAGAAACGTTGCTAATAATGAGGACACCGTTATCCATGCCATTCTCCAAATTTTATTAAATGAAAAGATGGATGGACTTTGGTTTCAAGTGCGATCATCAGATGGTAAGTTATTTAAAATATAATAGGCTGCCATGCTAACTGTTTCTGATCTGGCCACTGACATAAGGTTTAAAGGTGCATATAGCCTTGCTATATGTTTAATAGGCTTCGCGGTCATGATGGAGGCTTGCATGACATTTTGTTGTTTTGTGTGGTGGGAGGGTGAACGATAGGGTTGCTGACTGGCAACCTCGGCCGTTTTAACAGAGGGGGTGGATGTCATGGGTTTTTGCAAGCCCGACCCGTTGTCAGTCACTATATTCCGCTTCAGTGCACTTACGCGTGTGTGACGATGCGATTGTTCGTGAGGATTTGCATTTTTGTTAATAAGTTAGCTGTTTTTTGGGTGAAAACTCTCCCTCTCTCCGTGCTGCTTGCGCGTTGCGTTGGTGGTAACTTTTGCAGTAATACAGTATGTATACACATGTATAGTATATGGTTATATTCAGTGGCGGGCCGTGCATTTCAGACCTAGGCCTTCAGTGATGTCCTACACAGTCCTACCTGAATTATTCCACCTTTTAATACCATCATTATGACGCCATGGCTCTGGAAACTATACATTTAGACAGAAATGCAGCATAACCGGGCGTTGCATCACCTTAACATAGTCAAGTACAACAGAGTTGTATTAATATATCCGATGCATTTATAATCAATAAATCCACATTTACAATTAAGAGTGTTAAACTACCAGCTTTTAGATCGCTTGGATACTGTCAAAACGTAAAAATAAAAGGCGCTTTAAAGGGATTAGTCTACAAAGTTTTATTAAGTCCACCAAAAGTATGTGAGCTTTAACAAGTTTGTTCACTAAACAGCGCATTGTCGCACCCAAAGCAGTTTCATTTAAGAAACAAACTATTCACTGAAAATAAAAGAAAACAAACAAATAATTTGCATTTGTTCATGAGGATATATTTGCGACAGTGGTGAAAGTGCATTCCTAGCCTTGAATGTCCACTTTGGTAAAGGTTAAACCAAAACAATTCAACAAGTCTCCTTGAGTACTTTTACTGCACAGCAGAGAAATAAAATGACAAAAATATATAAAAATAAAATAAAAAATAAAATGCTTTGTACTCACCAAAACAACTGATTATTTGAACACAAAATCCATCCTCCTGTCTTTCCTCAAGAAGACTTCAATGACTGTTGTACAGTTTATCTGTTCGTTTCAGTTCCACCAATAAGTCCTTTTCTATAGACATGGAGGCTAATGCTGAAAGCCGAGTCTGTCCAGTAGCATTTCTGGCATGTTCTGGCAAGTTTTAATTTGCTTTAAGGCCGAGAATGACCGCTCGACAGAAGCAGTGGACACAGGGATAGTCACTGCCACACATGCCAATGTGTAAAGCTGCCCCATGCTCTCACTCAGATTTTTCTGCTTAAGGAAATCAAGGAGATCAGTGGGACCTTTCCCTTTTAAATCAGTCATGGCATACATTACAGTCAGTTCTGTTTTTAGCAGGGACAGATCAAACAGTGTTCCGTGACTGTGTTAAGCTGGAGAAGGCTGTTTGTGGGAATTTTTTCCGTTAGGTCTGAAAGTGCTGGGGGTCGAGGAGGGAGAGAAACATACATTTTTCGTGGTCTTGAAACCTATTCCGTATCTGGCAAAGAATGTTGTCCAGAATATTGCTGTGGAGTTGTTGGTAGTATGCGCGAAGGTCTCCTTGTGCTGTACGTGGGCCTCTGCGTGCGCTCGGACCACTTGACATGCGCGCTGTGTCCTCATAGATCTGACTAAACCGCCACCTCTCTCGCTCAATTGTGTCACAAAACTCATTCACCCTTGTCAGACAGAATTGTACATCCAATGTTTGTTTCTGTAGTATTCCAAAGAGCACATCTGAATGCTTAAAAATCCCATTGAATGTTTCCAGAAAAAAACTAAACTCAAAATCATCCAGACGTGCATTAAATCCATCAGCGCCAAGCACAGTATCCCCATCATACTCCTCATGATGTTCCAGTATGTGGTCAAACAGCTCCTTTAGGGCAACTCTCTTCTCAAAGACTGCATTGACCAATCTCAATGTATATTGCCACTGCGTTGGTGCAACATTAGGAAGACGACGCTTGCAAATGTCATCCAGCAGTTGCGTGTGCTTAGGGGATCTCGAAAAAATGCTGCAAGATCATTGAGGTTGGCAAAAAAGACTTTGCATTCTTTAAGCTTTGAGGCCCCTTGAGTCAGTACTAAATTTAGTCGATGTGCATAGCAGTGAATGAATAAGGCCATAGGTGCCCTCACCTTAACTTTAGCCAGCACCCCATTTAGTCCAGATGCCATGACCGCTGCCCCATCAAAACACTGTGCCACAACTTTATCCAGACTACATTCATATTCCTCCATGAAACGGAAAATAAGAGCGGCAATGTCATCAGCTCGCTTGCAGCTTGTAACATCTTCAAATCTGACAAACCGCTCCTTGACACCTGTGTCCGTCACATAACGCAGGACAAGTGCCAGCTGTGCTACATTACCCACATCTGTCGTCTCGTCCACCATAACAGCGACAAAGGGTGCTTTTTTAATCTCCATTTTGATCTCTTTTCCCATCACTTCAGCAATAGCATAAATCAGGTTGTTTTGTATTTTGCCTGACATCCCAGTAAACACTTTGTTTGTGGACAGGTGGTAATGCAAATCTGTGTTGTTTTCAGCAAGAAAAGAAAGAAGCTCCTCTTAGTTTCCTCTGTTTGTGAACTCGGCGCTTTCATCGTGTCCCCTAAAGGAAAGTTCCAGTTTACCCAAAAACAGGACACAATCAATCAGTCTTTTCAATATTTCCATATTTTTGTTCACCCTTTCGTTGTGGAGCTCTGTTTCCCTGCGCACTTGTTCGTTGAGCTGTAGATCCACTCGGGTGTCCCCAAAGGTTTTCAAAAGCACCGTTGCTTGTAAGTGCCCAGCCGTGCTTTGGTGTCTCGTTGCTGCCTTGGTTAGACAACTCAAGTTTGCAAACTCAGTGTGGCTCCAAACACCAAATCGATCAGTTGCAAATAGCAGGCATTCACAGCAGTACAATTTGCAGTGCCTCTCGGAGGCTGTGAGCCAGGGGTACCGCTTGTAGTTAGTGATTTGAAAGTGGCGGATAAACCCTTTTCCCGGCTGTGATATGCTCGCTAGCGTCGGGGTTGGCCGTTCTCTTCTCACAAAGTCTAGCTTTTCTTGAAAAGTCCGTCTTGAAAATGGCGTTGTAATTATATCTGCGACCAAATCGATCTCTTCTCCTCCTTTAGCCATTGTGGGTTGAAAAAAAACAGATTGTAGAAATCTACACAAATTAGCTCGTTCAAGTTAGGTTTGCTAGCTCTGCATAGCTCTGCCTCTCAATAGTACGTATCCAATCAAAAGACGTGCACGTGCTGACGTTATTGTATGCCTGCTAGCTGGCCCCGGTGTCGCCAACTCGAAATCTGATTGGTTAACGCCACAGTTTTGTTTCCGTTCACTTTAAGCTACAGGCGCCCGCACTGTTGATTCTGAAGGTCTAAGGGCAGATTTCTTGGACCCTGGCAACACGTTATGGCTGAAATATGATTGGATAAAAGCTCTAACATAAAGGCCAGCCCTCCAAATAAATCAATATATGATGTGTCAGTGATGATGCATCACATCTTGTTATCGCAAAGTGATATTATTATTATTTTTACGTGATTGCGTCATGCAATCACATACTGTTATCAGAAAGTCATATTATTATGCGATTGCATCGTAAGACGCAATCATATACTGTTATTGTTAAGTTTTATTATTATTATTAGCCATATTTTTTGGCACCTAACTACGGTTGCAGTTTTGTGCATTTCGCTTCCATTGCAAAGCCAAAATGTCCGTTGGAATGCCAAAATGTCCGTTGGAATGGAATGTTTTAAGACTTACCCTGGGCAAAGTAGGTGCCAAATATGTGTCTGCAAACAGGTGGACATGTACTATTCAGAGACACCAGCGGATGTCAAACAGCATATTATCAACTCGCTCTAATACCCATTATTTCTACTCAGTTGTAATTGCGCAATAAAGACATCTGACAACATAAGTGCAAACGAGTCTTAAGTTGGGTGATATAAAAATACTAAAGTAAACAAAAGCATGACGGGAAAACAATGGTATTGATTGTAAAGTTACCAAAGTTTATTAGTTGTGAAATAAAGACACATCTGACAACATGAATGCAAAAAGGTAAGATAGGTATATAAATATAGGTCAAGAAAAGGCTTGAGCTGGGGATGATTTAAAATAGAGTATGTTACTTTAAAGTTCGTTAACAAAACAGAGTCCAAAGTCACAGTTGACCATGGGATAAATGGTGGTCCATATGTTAGGCAGGGTAAGGAATATCCAAGGCCATGAAGGTTGCAGCAGTTAGGTTTTATTCCACTATTCCAAAAACTCCATGCATGGTGCCTGATTTCTCAAGTGCTAGCACAGCGCAACGAAGTGTAGAGATGGGTCTTGCATTGCGAGACTAAAAATTACAGACAAAGACTCAACAACTTCCAACTTCGTTCAACGTTTGAAGTTGCACAAAGTTGAGGCACTGTAAGTTTAGGCTAATATTAACATGGTTTGCGAGCTAATGCTGCTCCTAACGTTACTGCTGCTCCAAAATAAAAAATAAAAACACACTGGTTAAAGTGCCATATGATATAAAAGTGCAATGTCAGCACTACTTTTTTATGATCAAGTTCAGTCGCACTTGTTTTAACAAACTTATTTTAACAAATGACACACATTTTAAAAAGCATTCATGCTTTGTGTAAATTTTATATATTATTACCCTGTTGTTAAAATGGCATTACATTTAGTGAAGAACGCATTTTACTTGTTTAGGACTCAAAACTCAAAGTTTAGGACCTGGGACTTGACTTGCACTTGTCAGTCTTGACTTGAGACTTGACTCGGGACTTGCCTGTCTTGACTTGGGACATGAGTGCAAAGACCTGAGACTTACTTGTGACTTGCAAAACAATGACTTGGTCCCACCTCTGGCGCTTGTACACAGCTAATTAATCGGTCCACTAGTTATTTTTTAATTGCCTCTTTTACACGCTTAATTTGCCCATAGACAATGAATGGGAAGAGAGAAAGCCTTGAGGGGAGCGAGCTGGAATGAAGGACCAAGATGATACCCTTGTGTATGCTGCTATCTAGTGACCGCATAAAATGTATACATGTACAGCATATGTTAACCAACATTCTATTGCGGTCACTAGATGGCAGTATACACAAGCGTATGATTCTTCTTCAGCTACAATGTGATTGGTCTCGTTAAACAACTACGGTGTGAATGACGAAAAGAGAGAGTTAAGCAGAATAAGTTATTCAGAAAACTTTTTCATTGCCCGAGTTAGTGTACGATGGACTCTCCGCAGTAGTGATGGGAAGATCGGCTCATTTTAGTGAATCGGTGCTTTAACTCTTTAACTCTAGGAACAAAATAACAAACGTTAAAAAAGTGATTGTGCTCGGAACGAACTGATTGAGAAAAAAATCAGTTTTCAAGCCCTGGTCTGGACTAACCATAAGAACTTGGAATTCATCTGGACCACCAAACGGCTTATCTCCCAGAGACAACCCAACTGGTGCTTAACCATGTTTTCCGGCCTCACGGTGGACGTGGTCAGCGATTGGGGTTCTCAGTTCACTTCCAGGTTCTGGAAGGCCTTCTGTCATCTGCTGGGTTCTGCTGTTAGTCTGTCCACCCGGCTTTTATCGCCAACCCAAATGGGTAAAGTCATTTTTTAAAGAGGTAACGAGTAACTGTAACTAAATAAAAATTTCCAGTAACTAGCACAACACTGGTTGTGACACTGCAAATGGAAGTCAATGTAACTGACCAATCACGGACTCAGGATTGTATAAGTAAGGTCAAAATACTCCGGCAGCAGCCGTGACAACAGCTGAACTTTACTAGCATTAGCCAATAACATAACTGAGTTAATGAATGTTAATGAGAAAGGGGCGGGAACTTGCGTTCACCACTGAAAACGGCATGCGAGTTGGAAGGGAACAAAGAGACACCCTAGATTAATTAAAATAAAATGTATATAACAAAAAAATTTATATATAAAATAATGTTTTAATGTGTTTAAAGATTTTTAAATGTGCTTCATATACAGGTACACAAAGGAATCACACAAAAATGTATGATTATCTATGTTATGGGCGCTTTACTGAGGATGTTTTTCATAATATAAGGCCGACATGGATCGGTTCGCAGCCGAGTGTGAAGCGGCTGGGATGAGGATCAGCACCTCCAAATCTGAGGCCATGGTTCTCAGCAGGAAACCGATGGATTGTCTACTCCAAGTAGGGAATGAGTCTTTACCCCAAGTGAAGGAGTTCAAGTATCTCGGGGTCTTGTTCTCGAGTGAGGGGAAAATGGAACGAGAGATGGGCCGGGGAATTGGAGCAGCGGGTGCCGTGTTGCAGTCGCTCCATCGCACCGTTGTGACGAAGAGAGAGCTGAGCCAGAAGGCAAAGCTCTCAATCTACCGGTCTATCTTCGTTCCTACTCTCACCTATGGTCATGAAGGGTGGGTCATGACCGAAAGAACGAGATCGGCGGATACAAGCGGCGGAAATGAGTTTCCTCCGGAGGGTGGCTGGCATCTCCCTTAGGGATAGGGTGAGAAGTTCAGCCATTCGTGAGAGACTCGGAGTAGAGCCGCTGCTTCTTTGCGTAGAAAGGAGCCAGTTGAGGTGGTTCGGGCATCTAGTAAGGATGCCACCTGGCCGCCTCCCTAGGGAGGTGTTCCAGGCACGTCCAGCTGGGCGGAGGCCGCGGGGCAGACCTAGGACCAGGTGGAGGGATTATATCTCCACACTGGCCTGGGAACGCCTTGGAATCCCCCAGTCAGAGCTGGTTAATGTGGCCCGGGAAAGGGAAGTTTGGGATGCCCTGCTGGAACTGCTACCTCCGCGATCCGACCCCGGACAAAGCGGATGAAGATGATGATGATGATGAAGGCCGACATGTACAACCTACTTTCAAGTGTAATTGCTAATAAAAGACTTGACCAATATGTAGTTTTTTTTTTTGACTACTGTAGACTTATTGGAGCCTTGAGACGGCTTTGTTTTTTGACACAGTTTTTGACACAAGTTTTTAGTCTGACCATGACAAGTATGCATACATACTAGGGCTGTCAAGCGATTATAAAACTGAATTGCGATTAATTGCATGAGTGTCCATAGTTAATAGCGATTAATCACAAATTAACGCAAATTTTTCATCTGAACAAAATGTACCATGAATGCACTTTTAACAAGGTCAGGCTTTCACCCAAATTGTGTTCCACATTATCCCTGCCATAGTTCAAACTCGTGCACAGTAGATGGTGCCGGCTCTACCACATGTAGTTTGTTGCAATTGGAGAGGTAGTCATCAGTGTTCGAAGTCACGGTTGCCACAAAAAAGTTACGTAAGAGGGCTTACTGTGAAATTATGCAAATGTAAACCTCAATGCCATCAGGACAGCAGTAATGATGACTACTAGACTATGCTCCTTGACCATTTATCCTGAGGTTAGCTAGATCCGCCATCGTTATATATCTAACACTTCAATACTGTAAATACGCATTGTAGAACTTGCAGATAAGTTTATGTCTAATAAGACTGAACCGGGACGTGAATCATGTCAAGTGTAATCAATGTTCCCTCTAAGCTGTGTGCGTGCGCAGGCGCGCAGATCAGTTGAAAGACCTGCGCACAAGATTTTTTAAGCCGTGCAGAAATGTAAAGAACAAATAGAGAACTTTAAACTTATATGAGTTTAATAAAATAAAATGCTGGTAAAATATGTTGCACTTTCTTATTAATTTTTAAGTGACGTACTTGTTGGAAAACACTTAAAAAGTTAACAGAGGAAATAAATTTGAGAGCAAAGGAGCGAGAGGGAGCTCTCTCGGGTCTCTGTGACTGCAGACTGCGAATTACAGACGTAGCAAGAGAACAACCGGGAGAGCATAGCTAAGTACACCTATCAGATTTATTTTTGGGCAGGCTTTACAGTCGACGCTTTCATTGTCCATCAGCGGGGTATTCCATCGATCGCGCTAATGAAATTGGCACTTAATAGAAAAAGCCTGGCTTGAACTAGCGTCATCTTTGACTTAAGCCTCAAGCCGGTCCATGAACACAATTCGGCCGTCTCCAGTCAACATTAACTCAAGCCAGGCTTGTACAAGCTGGCATTGTGTGCGCGCACGGACAACAGAAGCAGGCTGGAACAATCGATTGACAAAAAGCAGATAAAGTGTCGCAAAAACCAGAAAGAGCGGTGCTATTCTCGCTAGAGAGAAACACGTCAAAGGAATTCGCCACTGACTGTCTAATCACCAAAAAGGGCAATACTGCTGTGATTTTCAAGGCGAGGGAAAGTGCGTGGCCAAAAATTGCAGACAGATTAAATGCGTAATTTAGTAGCCTACTTTTTTTGTAAATTAACATTGACATCGTTATGATGAGACTGCGGCATCAGCAGGCATAGCTCACCAGGCAAAGAGCACCTTTCACTGATGGCAAGTGCTTATTGCAGGGGCCGGGGTTCGATTCCGGCATTAAGCGCGACTGGTGTATGTTTTCTCTTTATTGCGCCAACGAAAAGCATAAATGCTCTGTAATAAAAAAAAAATGTTATATGGTGACAAAGAAAAGTCATTTTCAATGTCACATTGTGTTTTAGATAGATATCTGTCACAAATAATGCAATTACAATAAGGAAATGGAATGCCAAAGTGAACACTTATTTGTCATTTTAGCATTTTACTTTTTTAGGCCTATGTGGCAAGGTTGCGAACACAGGAACTGGACGTAAACACTTATATTCATGCTTGGTTACATACATTGCGAGAAAAAGGTCTGAACCTACGTATGTTTCCGAACATGGACATACGGTATGTGACAAAAGTGAAGCGAGTGAGAAAAGACACTTGACGGAACTGTCTTTTGGGATTTTGCTTCCTCCTGTTGGATATTTTTTGTAACACAGCAAACTAAGCTTGACAGTTAGCCTACTACGGAGCTGGCTAGTTCAATGGTATAAATTACCTTGGTAACTGAGCGGGGATTCGTATTAGCCACAGTAATGGAACGGATCTCTCACTAAAATTAGCCAGACTTATCTAAATAAGCCAGGCTTTTTGCTTATCTAGCTTGATGGAATACCCCCCCAGATCTGTTTAAAGTTTGTGGCCTGCACCTGCAGCGCCATGGCAGTGTTCGAAAAAACAAACTTCACCCCAGACTACACGAAAGTGTACCCCTGCTTAATAGGGGTTAAAGTTTGCTCACTGTTTGTAACAGCGATTTATCAATTGCCCATGGTGGGTAAAATGACTGTAAGAGACAAGTTGAGGTGAGTTTACATGTGTCATTTAGTCATTAACATAGCAAACATTATTAAACTAGCTGGAGCTACTCTATTGATGTCATTTGTGATGAGGCCAAACACCCTGTTGACTTGCTTAAAGTCGTAGGCTAATAGACAAAAAAAACGACTCCACGAGTTGAATAATATATGTCCATATTTTAATGGATATATGTGATGTTTTTGTTTTTTGTGAGATAGTTTAAATATGTGCTAAAATAAATTGTTCTGTTGTGGGGGGGGGGGGTGGGACGGACAGAATTGAAGTGTGCGCTCATGGAGATAAACATTTGCTGAGCTCTGAAATAAATTAAAGGTAACATTGAGTGTAATCGCTCGCTGTCCCTTGACACTGGGGGCAGCTGTGAGCCAGGAAGTACTGTGGGTTGTCCACTGATCCAAGGGTTGGCGGTTCGATCCCCAGCTCTTCCTGTCCATGTGTCAAAGTGTCCTTGAGCAAGACACTGAACCCCGGATTGTTCTCCTTGCATGGCAGCTCTGCCACTGTGTGTGTGTGTGTGGTAAATGAGAGGCAACGTTGTAAAGCGCTTTGTTCCATTGAGTTTGAAAAGGACTATATAAATGCAGTCCATTTACCATTTTGTCATGTCAGTCACGTGTGACAACAAAACATCGACGGTAGCAGGGGAAAGCCTGAGACTGAGGTAAAAAAAAAAAAATAGCCTAGCCTTTGGTTTAGCTAACGTTAGCTAGCTGTATCCATACGTTTAACTGAGATGTCCTGACTGTGTCTAGACCGTTTGCGCAAAATCCCTCCCCCCTGCTATAACTCAGAGAAATCGCTATCTCACTGCCACTGGAAAGCAGTCAAAATTAGCACCTAGGCAGGTAGTGTCAACTACGGTAGTGTGTCACTGCGTTCATTGTGTAACAGGTACATTGTTCAGCTAAATGTTCCACTATTTCAGTATCAAAGCTCACTCACATTTCTTAAGAAAACCAGAATGTAATTGTGTCCAACCTCATGGGAAATATAATAAAGGATCCCAAGCGAGATGTTTCGGGGCTAACGCAGTAACGGGACTGTCTGCATTAGCTGTGCTTCGGTAGGAACTCAAATTAATTGACAGTGCCTGCAAATAACTTTGGTCTTGTCCAGTCACAGACACATTTGGCAGGATTTGTAGCTGAACTTTCCATTGAAAAATACCCTTTTCTTTATCCATTGCTTGCTAGTTTATGTCGGATTTACGACTGCGTTAACTGCATCAAAAACATTAGTGGTGTTAAAACAAATTTGTATTAACGCGTTAACTTTGACAGCCCTGATACATACGCATGTTTCAGGCCTACATACAAAACTGAAATGCAGACACTGACCAAGCCATTGTAATCCCTCCCATAGGTGGTTTTCCATTGCTTCCACTGGGCGTCAAGCGTCACATCATCCAATGTGTGGGTTAGAACTGAGCCCAACATCAGCAGCATAATAGCACACACCAGCATTCTGGAACAAATCAAGCACATTTAAATTAAGTTGGCATTGATAATATCAAGTATTGAACATGGTATTGTATTTAAGTATTTAAATTAAACTTATACATGTTAATCCTATTAAAAAGTTAGGAAACACTTTCCAGATTTCCTTATACTTTTGACACTTTATGCCTGTATACAGCCTGTATGCTGACAACTTCTCTGATAATAAAGCCATCTGTTAAGGCCCTTCAGGCCAAAATTCCAACACGGGCTGTTAGAGACTGATCAGTAACTACAGGAAGCATTTGGTGGCAGTTATTCCTGATAGTTGGCTGGCTGTTGTTGAATCTAAGGGTATGATTAGTGAGTAAAAGCTATTTTGCCCTACCTTTCTATATATAATTGATGAAATAAGGTTGGTGTTATTAGTTCACTTAGTGTCATGTTCATATAATATTACATATTGATATCTGAGTGAATCAATGTGGAAATAATTAGAAAATGTGTCTATTCAAATACTTCGTCTGAAGGTCTGTGGAATGTCAAAAGGTCTTCCCAGTCCGAAACTGACATAATGACAAGGGGGCCGTTTCTTGCTGTTCTTGCGCTGCGTCTCAAATCGCATACTTTATTTTAGTTGGTACTTCAACTGCACTTGCAAACTATGTAGCCTACCGTTGCATGCATTTATGGCATACTGCATTTGACATTGTATGTATTGGAACATACTAAATATTTTTCTGGCTTACTATATATTATGGTAGTATCGGGTATTATTGAGGTGCAGCATCAGCAGCATCGCTTTTTTCATTCTCCCATAGACATTACAATGTGCCATCAGTGGAAATTTGTTTACAATACGTTAATATAAAAAGGTTGCCTATAGTTGCTTTAAATTACACATAAAAATAAATTTCCAGCACATCCAATAATGTGTTTACTAATTATTATTTTAACATTATGAGCTAGCACTGGTACTACATACACAATATAATTGGTCAAGCCTTGGATAAACAAACAGAAAACAAAAATAAATTGTGGTTCTAGTTCAAATGTTCTTGGAAAAGTATACTTTTTATGGAAATATGTGGTGGTAATTTTTATTTGAGAACACAGCATCTTCAAAGAGGTATAGGTTTCACATAATAAAACATAAGAATAAGTGTGTCCTTGCAAACGTGCAGTTCCCACTTCATTTGGAACTCAAATGCCTAAGGAGTAGAAGACCGGGCCGGAGATAAATCTAACAATCAAATTACACAAATAAATAGTCTTAATTCCCAGAGAGAGAGAGAAAGTAGGTGTGTGTGTGTGTGTGTGTGTGTGTGTGTTTTCTTAGAGTTAGGACTAAGATCCAAGGGTCAGTCCTTGTTGCTATGGCGACACTGTAAGGAGAGGACGCTGGCGTTGTTTGTTCACCGCTTCTCCTCAGCATTTTTGTCAGATTTATCAGTGTAATTTTGTTCTGTTTTGTTTACGTTTGTGCTGGTTGTGTTTGTTGTAGTGTTTTGTGTTCAGCTATGAAGGTTTTGTTGTCCCCGCTATTTTAACGCTGAAGGACACTTATCACTGGTAAGCTGGTGTGGTTGGCAAGGCATTGTTTTTGTGGTTGCCAGGCTAACAAGCTAGTTAGCTAACAGGCTAGCCTTGGACTTCACCACACTGTAAAACGGTCTCGCACCGGACTGGCATTGCACCGGAGTGCCCCTTCTCTCAGCTGCTCAGCTTTGGTGGCTATAACACTCCGAACTGCAGCGAATTTTGGATTTCTTCGCCGGTCCAGCTGCATCTGCAGAGTTTCCTGCTGATTGTTGTTCCCTGGGTTGGAGTGCTCCATCCTCTCTCTGTCATGACAAAACCGTGCATCTGCAGTCGACGCAGTTCCTAACATCTCCGCGGTCACCGGGCGTTCAGTGCTGCAGGGCCGTCTGTGGATTGCCCTCCCAGACCTTCTAAGGATGCCTCAGACCGGGCCCAGCTCTAGCCTGCTATGGTTGGGTGGGCTGACATATTAATTAGGTGGGCAATCTTGTGGCACACCCATTTCGCAGTAAGCGTAATCGATAGAGGAGTAATCAGAAGATTGCTGGTTCGCAGCTCGCAAAAGTTGATACATTATTATAATTGTTTTT
>JAPMUY010001812.1:7500-10166 GCA_026901105.3 Galaxias olidus
TTGCTTCCCTGTTTTCTATCTTGCCTGCTGTCTCCCTCCATCATCTTTCTTCCCTTAGTTTCAGAAACTTGTTCAGAGGTCAAGGTGTCACAAGTACCACAGGTGTGCAGGCCTTCACTTCGTCTCTAAATATATCCCCCCCTCTCTTCTCTCTAATTATTTCCATTTCATCCCCCTCTTCTCTTGTCCTCTCCCTCTTTCTCTCTCGCTCTCTCTCTCTCTCTATGTCTCTCTATGTCTCTCTCTCTCTCTCTCTCTCTCTCTCTCTCTCTCTCTCTCTCTCGCTCTCTCTCTCTCTCTCTCTCTCTCTCTCTCTGTATCTCTCTCTCTCTCTCTCTCTCTCTCTCTCTCTCTCTCTCTCTATGTCTCTCTCTCTCTCTCTCTCTCTCTCTCTCTCTCTCTCTCTCTCTCTCTATGTCTCTCTATCTCACTCTCTCTCTCTCTCTCTCTCTCTCTCTCTCTCTCTCTCTCTATCTCTCTCTATCTCTCTCTCTCTCTCTCTCTCTCTCTCTATCTCTCTCTCTATGTCTCTCTCTCTCTCTCTCTCTCTCTATGTCTCTCTCTGTCTCTCTCTCTCTCTCTCTCTCTCTCTCTCTCTCTCTCTCTCCCTCTCTCTCTCTCTCTCTCTCTCTCTCTCTCTCTCTCTCTCTATGTCTCTCTATGTCTCTCTCTCTAGGTATATCCATGCCTATTCCAGTCGTCGGCCTCCACAACAAAGACAAGGTGTTCGTCAACGGCAGCTGTGTCATACTTGAGACGCTTCATGCTGATTGGCTCCTTCGTGGCCTTCTTCATCCCGTGGTCATCATGGTGGTGGCCCGTATTGCCTCACCATACAGGTGAGACGGCCCGGCTGGCGGCCATCTTGAGAGGCCACACTCTTTGTAAAGTCGTTAGGAAAAAGAGCATTTGGAGTCGGACACGCAGAATTTAAGTTTAATTTTTTTGTTTCTTTATTATTAAGTTTACTTGAGAAAAATTATCTATTAGAAAACTACAGAAATAAGAGTTAGAAGATTAACCTTCAAGTTGAGATTTATATCAACATTTCGGCTTTTTGCCATAGGACGTTTCAAAGGTTTTATAGGTCACATAGGCCGTTGTTAGGAAAGTATATTGTAAGGAAAGAGCTAAGCTTACAGGACCACTTGGCCGACAAAAATATGAAACTATATTTGACAGAAAGGAGATCGTTGTGGGGGCGCTCTGTGAATGTTGGAGATTCTAGCACTAAAAATAAATCTGCCGTTTAATTATGTGCCCAAAAACACAATTTATGATCTAATGGACTGAACGTGATAAAAAGCACTTTTTGTTTATATTCTGTCCAACAAATTTTTCCCGTCATTTCAACTACAGGTCACTCAGAAACAGGCCACCGTCTTCCTGTACGAGGGAAAAAAAACTCCTCCCAAAGCCCTTGCACCCTCCGGCCACGCCCTGCACCCTCCAGCTGCCCCAGATCACCACCTCGTCCCCGTCCCCCGTCCACGCCCCGCCCCCTCAGCGACGACACAGCAGCCTGAGCTGCCTCCGGGGGCGGGCCTATAGGCGCTGGCAGCCGACGTCGCGGTCGGGACAGCATCAGCATCATCGGGAGCGCCGCCGACATCGCCCCGTCGCAGCTCAGCTCGCCCGCCGCCGGGGGTCGCGACCCCGCTGGGAGCCACGGCCGACGGGGGATGATGCAGGCCATCAAGAACGAGAGGCGGGCGTCGAAGGTGAGCGAGGGGAGAAAGAAAGTAAGAGTCGTTTTAAAGCGTTGTGTATAGAAAAAAATCGTTTGCGTTGTGTATAGAGAGAGAGAGAGAGAGAGAGAAACCTGTTAGCACACAGAGAGAGAGAGAGAGAGACCTGTTGTCAGCACACAGAGAGAGAGAGAGAGACACGGAAGGAACCCTAGCACACAGAGAGAGAGAGAGACCGTGTGTGCGCACACAGAGAGAGAGAAAGGAACCTGTTAATCAGCACACAGAGAGAGAGAAAGAAAGAAAGACCTGTTAGCACACAAGGAGAGAGAGAGAGAGAGAGAGACCTGTGTGCTTACACAGAGAGAAAATGAAAAAAAGAAATTAGACGGATAGATGATATGAGTCAGCCGTTTTAGGGTCAGGGTCAACATTGGCCCATGGTTATAGCAGTGAGTCGGCCGTTTTAGGGTCAGGGTCAACATTGGCCCATGGTTATAGCAGTGAGTCGGCCGTTTTAGGGTCAGGGGGATGATGCAGGCCATCAAGAACGAGAGGCGGGCGTCGAAGGTGAGCGAGAGAGGGGAGAAAATAGAGAGAGAGAGAGAGAGAGAGAGAGAAAAAGAGAAAGTAAGAGTCGTTTTAGCGTTGTGTATAGAGAGAGAGAGAGAGAGAGAGAGAGAGAAAGTAAGAGTCGTTTTATGTATAGAGAGAGAGAGAGAGAGAGAGAGAGAGAGAGAGAGAAAGAGAGACCTGTTGTTAGCACACAGAGAGAGAGAGAGAGAGAGAGAAAGAGAGAGACAGAGAGACAGAGAGAGAGAGAGAGAGAGAGAGAGAGAGAAAGACCTGAGAGTTAGCACACAGAGAGAGAGAGAGAAAGAGAGACCTGTTGTTAGCACACAGAGAGAGAGAGAGAAAGAGAGACCTGTTGTTAGCACACAGAGAGAGAGAGAGAAAGAGAGACCTGTTGTTAGCACA
>JAPMUY010001814.1:0-10180 GCA_026901105.3 Galaxias olidus
AATTTTTTATTTTTTATTATTATATACATAAAATATTAAGTTGATCCATATAAATCGAAAATAAAAATAGGAGACAATAATACTGAAAAAAATATATATACCTAGACCCATGTACAAAAATATATATGCCATGCTTTTGTAACATGGAAAAAGATTATATAAATTTGACTTTTTTTGTTTAGATCTCAGACCCAGTTCTAAACACTTCACACCTTCCAACTAGCAGAGGGACAACTTTTTAGCTAAGCTAGCTAAGGTTTGGGGTTTGTCTTGTATATTTGGCTGGGGCCTTTCTGTGGGGTTTGTATGTTCTCCCTGTGTCTGTATGTTCTCTCCGGGTTCTCCGGCTTCCTCCCACTATCCCAAAAAATTTTGTTGATGAAAAAGTTGTCGTGGAAAGAGCACATCCACTTTGTTAGTAATAAATTGATGAAATCTATTGGTGTCATCAGAAAGATTAGTAGTTTGGTCCATCAGGCTTGCCTCTTAACTATATTACATCTTATTCTACCCATATCTCATTTACTATAATATTGTCTGGGCAAGTACATATGCTTACAACTTACACGATTTATTGATCATTCAAAAAAAAATTGCAAGACTAGCCACATCTGCCCCTCTGTTTAAGAAACTCAACATGACTATAACATACTCCAATCATGCATTTTCATCTACAAATACACTTACCTTCTGGACATGCTACCCAGAACCTTTCAATGGATTTCTTGAAGTTAGTTCACCAAATCCATGCATAATACAAGACACTCTGATTACCTTCAATCTAGCCCACTGGCGTACCACACTGACTCCAATTCTCTATCAGATATAGAGGTTCCATACTCTGAATTTGTATCTTCATATTTCCAAAGCATCATCATCCTCAACATTTTCTAGCATAGTTTGAAGTTAAAAACCCTACTGAACCAAACTTCTCAGTAGTCTCCTCCGTGTAACTAACACTAATTCTCACTTACGCACGCACACACACACACACACACACACACACACACACACACACACACACACACACACACATGTACACACACACACACACACACGCTTACACACTCCCATGCACACATAAAAAACTATATATAAATAAACTATCTGTTGTATTTTGTTTTCTATGCAAATATATATATATGTATATATTTTTGATTACTTGATTTTTTGTGTTTCTGTTTTTACTGTGCAAATAAATAAATAAGTTTGTTGATGTAGCTGTCACACCTTTCCAAAAGCTTTTGTATTTCTTTAAAATTTTAAAACTTGCGATCTTTCTTTCATTTTGATGTTGTTGAAAACAGCTCCTGTAACTCTCCCTCCACCACCTACACCTCCAGTTACCCCAGCCATGGTACCACTCTTTTTAATTCGCTGGCTAGAAACAACTTCTTATCTACATTACTTTGGGCTGGATCCAATAGTTTCTTAACAAGGTCATTAAAGGGTGTGAAGTACCTTCAGAGGTCTCTTAGTCTGCTCTGGATGTCTTCTTTTTTTCTTCGGATGTGTTCTAGACTTTTCATGAGATCTTCTTCTTGTCTTTGGAGGTCTTCTAATTTTCCCATAAGGTGTTCTTTGTCGCTTCGGGCGCCTTGTCTTTGGAAGGTTCTCTTTATTCTCTGAAAGGGGCCTGGTTTTTGGATGGGCTCATCTTGTCTTTCGGAGTTTTCTTGTTTTTGGGGTTTTTTTTGGTTAGGTTTTTGTGCACACACTGAAAAAAAAAGAAAGCAATTAAGAAAAGAAAAAACATACATGCACTATATGTGTTTCTGTGTTTTCCTGCTGGTTTCTATCTGTGTGTGTGTGTGTGTGTGTGTGTGTGTGTCCTCACTTCCACTGGTTCCAAGCTCCACTAAAAGACCCCCCTGATCCTCATTTACCATCAGCTTTTAATAAACTCATCTACTCAGAGGATACAAACTCATCAGAGAGAGAGAGAGATGGTATGACTCCCCAGAGAGCCCTGCTCTTATCATCATCAAGGAGATTACAAACATAGCATACATATGTGTCTCTAAATAATTGTGATTGGCTTCAGGAACTATCCAAACTTAAAAAACCGTGTTTGGCTTTGGGTGCTATATATTTATATACACAGGATCATACATGGTGCCACAGAGCGAGAGAGAGAGAGAGAGAGAGAGAGAGAGAGAGAGAGAGAGAGAGAGAGAAAGAGAGAGAGAGACAGAGGGAGAGAGGGAAAGAGAGAGAGGGGGGGGGGGAGACGGAGAGAGAGAGAGTGCGAGAGAGAGAGAGAGAGAGAGAGAGAGAGAGAGAGAGAGAGAGAGAAAGACAGACAGACAGACAGACAGACAGACAGACAGAGAGAGAGAGAGAGAGAGAGAGAGAGAGGAGAGAGAGACAGAGAGAGAGAGAGGGGGATGAGAGAGAGAGAGAGAAAGAGAGGAGAGAGAGACAGAGAGAGAGAGAGGGGGATGAGAGAATGGTACCATGATGGTACATTCGTATATGTCTATAATGTCTATTTATCTATTTCATTTTATTTGAAGTGTGACTGACTGTCAGTCACTGTAAGGTGAGGTGTCGGTAACTTACTCTCAGGAGGGTGCTCCATGCTGTCATCGCTGTCATCTTTCTCCTTATCAGCACTATTAGATTGTTCCATAGCTTGACTCTAATCTAAGCTGCTCTTCTCAGACAGCAAGTCTTAGTAGATCCTTGGAAAACAAAGGAGGGATATATTATGGAGGCGACAGAATACAAAGGCTCATAAAACACTAAAGATCCTGGCAAGGTTAAATAGATGATACAGTTAAATTAAAGGTAGACATGGAACATAAAAATCTTTTCACACTAGTCTGTTAATGAACATTGTTTAGTAACCTGTTTAGTCATCCAAAACATGCTCCATTCTCCTACCAGTGCCCTGACCAGTTACTGCCAATTCACCTGGAGTCGGTCTGTGAGTCCTGTGTGTGTGAGCAAGTCTGGCGCAAATTGGCTGCCGTGGTATCACTCAGACTGAGTGTTGTGTTTGATAGCTGTCGGTCCGTTCGTTGTTCGTTCTGTGTAATTAATTGCCGACCAATTTGTGTAAAGCGCTTTGAGTCTCGAGGAAAGCGCTGAAAACGAAATAAAATGGATTATTATTATTATTTTTATTAACCTGTTCTATCCTTCTAATGATATTCTGTCCTTGTTATACTATTACATTTTGACTTTAATTTTGTTTGAACTGCTCTCTGTCTGTTCTCCCTCTTTCTGTTTAATTGTTTGTTGCCATGTTCCCTATGTAGGCCTGTCTTGTAAAGCCTGTTTGAGTGTCAGAAATGCACTTTATAAACAAAATGAATTATTATTAATATCAGACATGGAGTTACCCTGCCACTAATCTAACATGAGATATAATCTCCTTCCTCTCACGGTATCTTCACAGTCATCACCACAGTGGAGTGGTTACCGATGACAACGACAAGGTCAAAGTACGCGTGATCTCACATTTCATTACTATTCAATAGTAGGAAGTTAAATATTAGTTCGTTTAGTTGGTATAAGATAGTTTGTGAGGTTGTTATCATCCTGTGCATGCAGAAAGCTGGCAATGATTGATGCAACAGCCGACGGACCAAAGAAAAAAACTAGAAGAAACTTGACCATCAAGTATAAGTATCATTAAATCTCAGTATCATTAAATATTCTACAATATACAATGTACTATCTATATATATAATATATATATATACAATATATATAATATATATGGTTTTGAGCTAGACACCACCACATTGGGACGGACTTTCCCAAAACAATATAGGACAAGAACATTTCTTTCTAGCCAGTTATGCAAAAAACAAAAGAGATCCCCATATCAATATTTTTCAACATCGTCAAAAACATCTAGACACTTGATGGAGTATGTTATTAGGTTATTGATTAATTTGGGGGGACATTACAATAACTATGTCATCCAAAAGAGCACAAAGAAAGTAGAGATCTGAGAGAAAACAGGAGAGTTACATGTGAGAGCAGGGGTAGGAGCTTAATGCACGCTGAAGAGCATCACTGCCAAATAATTTAAGGTGAAAATATGATTGCACATAAAAAACTAAGTTAGTTAAAATAAGAGAACCAATTGAATTTTGCTATATAGGTACTATCGGTATTCACAGACCATTTAACAGTAGATATGAAGTTAGTCAACCACAAACCTACTGTGTACCTACCAAAGAGAAGCACATGCCTTCTTGTAGTTTTTGAGAAGATGTTATCTGGTGTTGTTCAGTAGTTTTCACTCTGTGCCGTTTGGTGATTACTGACGATAAACAGACAACACAGGAAGACAAGTCAAAGGTACCCTAGCTCCACATCTATATTTAATTAAAGATACCCTAGCCCCACATCTATATTTAATTAAAGGTACCCTAGCCCCACATCTATATTTAATTAAAGGTACCCTAGACCCACATCTATATTTACTAAAAGGAATCCTAGCCCCACATCTATATTTAATTAAAGGTACCCTAGCCCGACACCTTTATTTACTAAAAGGTACCCTAGCCCGACTCTTATATTTACTGAAAGGTACCCTAGCCCGACACCTATATTTACTAAAAGGTACCCTAGCCCGACACCTATATTGATTTTGTGGTAAGCACTGGGTGGTGAGGCTCTGGCTAGACAAAGAGCAGGGAGGTTCTGGTCTAGAGGAAACTAAAAAGGTAATTTTTAAAGGAATGCTGGAAGTGGTTAATGATCCAACTAGCTGGTTAACGGACATTTTACATTAACGTAATATTGCTTTGAAACATGATTCAAGACTCATAAGAGCCTATAGGAAGCTCACTATTCGCTCGTTTTTTTTTTTACAGGTATTATGATAATGAGTTTTATTGACTTTCCATATCATGCTATACCACTCAGGAATATAAACTGAGTGGTGACTATACAGACAGAAACAGTAAGACAGGTCAAAGAGCTAACTAACAGTGTTCGTATTGTCATAGGATGCCTTACAGACATGGAATATCATCATCATCATCATCGTCATCCGCTTTGTCCGGGGTCGGGTCGCGGAGGTAGCAGTTCAAGCAGGGCATCCCAAACTTCCCTTTCCCGGGCCACATTAACCAGCTCTGACTGGGGGATTCCAAGGCGTTCCCAGGCCAGTGTGGAGATATAATCCCTCCACCTGGTCCCTAGGTCTGCCCCGCGGCCTCCGCCAAGCTGGACGTGCCTGGAACACCTCCCTAGGGAGGCGGCCAGGTGGCATCCTTACTAGATGCCCGAACCACCTCAACTGGCTCCTTTCTACGCAAAGAAGCAGCGGCTCTACTCCGAGTCCCTCACGAATGGCTGAACTTCTCACCCTATCCCTAAGGGAGATGCCAGCCACCCTCCGGAGGAAACTCATTTCCGCCGCTTGTATCCGCGATCTCGTTCTTTCGGTCATGACCCACCCTTCAAGACCATAGGTGAGAGTAGGAAAGAAGATAGACCGGTAGATTGAGAGCTTTGCCTTCTGGCTCAGCTCTCTCTTCGTCACAACGGTGCGATAAAGCGACTGCAACACCGCACCCGCTGCTCCAATTCTCCGGCCCATCTCTCGTTCCATTTTACCCTCACTCGAGAACAAGACCCCAAGATACTTGAACTCCTTCACTTGGGGTAAAGACTCATTCCCTACCTGGAGTAGACAATCCATCGGTTTCCTGCTGAGAACCATGGCCTCAGATTTGGAGGTGCTGATCCTCATCCCAGCCGCTTCACACTCGGCTGCGAACCGATCAATGAGTGCTGCAGGTCGAGAGACTGATGATGCCATCAGGACCACATCATCTGCAAAAAGCAGTGATGCAATCCTCTACCCACCAACCCGCAGCCCCCCTCCCCCACGGCTACGCCGTGAGATCCTGTCCATGAATACCACAAACAGGATAGGTGACAAAGCGCAGCCTAGGAGGAGGCCAACCCTCACCGGAAACGAGTTCTCGACTTACAATGCAGACCTGGCACACCACAGTGTCTCCCAGGCATGAACCCGATCAGTACGACCATGCATCCACAATCCACAACAGCACACAGTGCAGACACAACCGGCATACAGTCACCAGTGCAAACACAACCTCAAACAGCAGCCTATGCGAGCACAGCGTAAACAGCTGGTCCGTTGCTCACACGACCCAGGCAGCACAGCATTGTTCATCACACAATCCTAGACGGTTCGACACAGTGGCAAACCCTACCTAAACAGCACCCAATGGAGTACACTTTCCTAGGACGGCTGAGCAATGCGATGCACATCTGTAGCTGGCACACACAAACACAACCCGAACAGCGACAATGCAAACACAACCCAAACAGCAGACAATCCAAACACAACCTAAACAGCAGACAATGCAAACACAACTCAAACAGCAGACAATCCAAACACAACCCTAAACAGCACACAATGCAAACACAACCTAAACAGCACATAATGCAAACACAACCTAAACAGCAGACAATGCAAACACAACCTAAACAGCAGACAATGCAAACACAACCTAAACAGCAGACAATGCAAACACAACTCAAACAGCAAAAGAAGACATAATACCACTGCACAGATGAACAGCGGCAAACATCAGTTAATAACATTTGAAGTCTAAGGTCTGCAAAAGCTTAATAAGTTAAACATTAATTGAGTTAAAATGGCTGTCAACACATTGCATAGGCACAGAACTGCAGTTTTTAGAAGATGTTATCTGGTGTTGTTCGGTAGTTTTCACTCTGTGCCGTTTGGTGGTTACTGACGATAAACAGACATAACACAGGAAGACAAGTCAAAGGTACCCTAGCCCCACATCTATATTTAATTAAAGGTACCCTAGCCCCACATCTATATTTAATTAAAGGTACCCTAGCCCCACATCTATATTTACTAAAAGGAATCCTAGCCCGACGTCTATACTGACTGAAAGGTACCCTAGCCCGACACCTATATTTACTGAAAAGTACCCTAGCCCGACACCTATATTTACTGAAAGGTACCGTAGCCCGACACCTATATTTACTGAAAGGTACCCTAGCCCCACATCTGTATTTACTAAAGGGTACCCTAGCCCGACACCTATATTTACTAAAAGGTACCCTAGCCCGACACCTACATTGATTTTGTGGTAAGCACTGGGTGGTGAGACACTGGCTAGACAAAGAGTAGGGAGGTTCTGGTCTGGAGGAAACTAAAAAGGTCATTTTTAAAGGAATGCTGGAAGTGGTTAATGATCCAACTAGCTGGTTAACGGACATTTTACATTAACGTAATATTGCTTTGGAGCATGTGATTCAAGACTCATAAGAGCCTATAGGAAGCTCACTATTCGCTCGTTTTTTTTTTTTACAGGTATTATGATAATGAGTTTTATTGACTTTCCATATCATGCTATACCACTCAGGAATATAAACTGAGTGGTGATTATACAGACAGAAACAGGAAGACAGGTCAAAGAGCTAACTAACAGTGTTCGTATTGTCATAGGATACCTTACAGACATGGAATATTGTTATTTTATTTATTTACCAGATGGGTCAACTGAGAACCAGTTCTCATTTACAATGACGACCTGGCCAACAGGCTATCAGGCATAAAAACAAACAGCACACAATGCAAACACAACCCAAACAGCAGACAATGCTAACACAACCCAAACAGCAGACAATGCAAACACAACCTAAACAGCAAACAATGCAAACACAACCTAAACAGCACACAATGCAAACACAATCTAAACAGCAGACAATGCAAACACAACCTAAACAGCAGACAATGCAAACACAACCTAAACAGAACACAATGCAAACACAACCTAAACAGCCGACAATGCAAACACAACCTAAACAGCCGACAATGCAAACACAACACAAACAGCAGACAATGCAAACACAACCTAAACAGAACACAATGCAAACACAACCTAAACAGAACACAATGCAAACACAACCTAAACAGCAGACAATGCAAACACAACCTAAACAGAACACAATGCAAACACAACCTAAACAGCAGACAATGCAAACACAATCTAAACAGAACACAATGCAAACACAACCTAAACAGCACACAATGCAAACACAACCTAAACAGAACACAATGCAAACACAATCTAAACAGCAGACAATGCAAACACAATCTAAACAGCAGACAATGCAAACACAATCTAAACAGCAGACAATGCAAACACAATCTAAACAGCAGACAATGCAAACACAACCTAAACAGCAGACAATGCAAACACAACCTAAACAGCAGACAATGCAAACACAGCCTAAACAGCACACAATGCAAACACAACCTAAACAGCACACAATGCAAACACAGCGTAAACAGCAGACAATGTAAACACAGCGTAAACAGCAGACAATGCAAACACAACCTAAACAGCACACAATGCAAATACAACCCAAACAGCAGACAATGCAAACACAACCTAAACAGCACACAATGCAAACACAACCTAAACAGCACACAATGTAAACACAGCGTAAACAGCACACAATGCAAACACAACTCAAACAGCAGACAATGCAAATACAACCTAAACAGCACACAATGCAAACACAACTCAAACAGCCGACAATGCAAACACAACCTAAACAGCAGACAATGCAAACACAACCCAAACAGCACACAATGCAAACACAACACAAACAGCACACAATGCAAACACAACCCAAACAGCAGACAACGCAAACACAACACAAACAGCAGACAATGTAAACACAACCTAAACAGCAGACAATGCAAACACAACCTAAACAGCAGACAATGCAAACACAACCCAAACAGCAGACAATGCAAACACAGCGTAAACAGCACACAATGCAAACACAACCTAAACAGCAGACAATGCAAACACAACCCAAACAGCAGACAATGCAAACACAGCGTAAACAGCACACAATGCAAACACAACCTAAACAGCAGACAATGTAAACACAGCGTAAACAGCAAAAGAAGACATAATACCACTGCACAGATGCACAGCGGCAAACATCAGTTAATAACATTTGAAGTCTAAGGTCTGCAAAAGCTTAATAAGTTAAACATTAATTGAGTTAAAATGGCTGTCAACACATTGCATAGGCACAGAACTGCAGACTGAGATATGGAGGAAAACCTGCAGAGGCATATTTCAAACACTACAATGTACTGTGGCCCATTTATTCATTATTCATTGTATTTAATTGAACATTTTTGATACGTGGCTTTTATTATGCTGGTTCATTGGTTATTTATTTCAGTGTTGTGGTTTTTGTGTGTCTGTTTTTGTAATCACTTGTTTTACTCTGTGCTGCTGCCTATCTTGGCCAGGACACCCTTGCAAAAGAGATTATTAATCTCAATGGGATCTTTCCTGGTTAAATAAAGGCATATTTCAATGGGAAATATTTGTTCTATTTTGTATCCCCATAAAAGTGACCCATTAAAATGAAAAGTGAATAGATTGAAAAAGAAAGATTAGTATTAATGATACGTGTGTGTTTGTGTGTGTGTGTGTGTGTGTGTGTGTGTGTGTGTGTGTGTGTGTGTGTGAGTGTGTGTGTGTGTGTGTGTGTGTGTGTGTTCCAGCTGTAGGACTTCTTATTGTCTTCTTTTGAGGAGGTGTTCTGGGTTTCGTTAATCAGAACTCACTGAAAAAAAGAGAAACATCAGTAAATACTTCGGACAAAAAAATTTAGTGAGTGAGTGAGTGAGTGAGAGACTACTGCCCATCAGGTACACCATCTTGTCCACAGGGCTGACTTTGTTGAAAACTGAGAGAGGGATAGGAAGAGGGATGGAGAGAGAGTGAAGGATGGAGAGGGGTAGAACAAGAGAGAAAGAGAGACAGCAATTTTTACAAATTACATAGATTATTCTAATTCCACAAACCAAACTACACAAATGTGTTACAGTAATAGTCATCACTTTTGCAGGTAAAAGAAAAAAGGACATTCAAATGTTTCAGAAAGTCCAACTAAAATCATACAAATGTTAAAATAGTTTAGCTCCCACAGCATACAACTGCAATCAATGTGCTTACCTTACATGAAAAGACGTCAAAGAAAAAGGTTTTTTATAGCCTCGTTCAAATATGCTAGAGCTACGCTACCGCGTTTGCGCACGTCGGTCTGCGATCAGTAAAGATTGAGGAAGTTGGCTTCAGTTCAGCCGCGGAAACTTTTCAACCATTTT